>CAKALG010014059.1:0-22286 GCA_916700815.1 Helicolenus hilgendorfi
AATGCAATACAACAGCAAATTAATAATAATTGAAGTTTCCAGCAGGTCTTTTAATAAACTATATATACAGTTATTGGATTGTATGTAGGCTAACAGGGGACTATGACAATAATATAAAATCCATTGATAAGTAATTTTTTAGTCACCACAACATTTAGAACTATTTCACAAAAAAAGAGAAAAGATAGAATAACTCAGATTTTTAATGAAAAAAAGATAACAACATATAACAACAATAACTAGTAGTAATAGTCAGGCATAAGCAGTGGCAACATATTTTACACTAGCACATATTAACATGCATCAATATAAATTTGTTTCATTAAAACAATTTTAGATCTTCCAGAGGTTGTACCAGGCTCAGTTTTAAAGCTAGATTGAAGATACTGGCATCATATGAAGGAATTCATTGGCACCAACCATGTCATACTAGCTTGTTGGGACGTATGATTAAATAACGATCCAAACTTGCCCAAATTTTTGGTGAGGAAAAACTGTCATGGCCATTTTCAAAGGGGTCCCTTGACCTCTGACCTCAAGATATGTGAATGAAAATGGGTTCTATGGGTACCCACGAGTCTCCCCTTCACAGACATGCCCACTTTATGATAATCACATGCAGTTTGGGGCAAGTCATAGTCAAGTCAGCACACTGACACACTGACAGCTGTTGTTGCCTGTTGGGCTTGAATTTGCCATGTTATGATTTGAGCATATTTTGTATGCTAAATGCAGTACCTGTGATGGTTTCTGGACAATATCTGTCATTGTTTTGTGTTGTTAGTTGATTTCCAATAATAAATACATACATTTGCATAAAGCAAGCAAATTCCCCCCCTCCTATGTTGATAAAGGTATTAAATACTTGACAAATCTGCCTTAAAAGTACATTTTGAAAAGCTAAAAAATGTGCAGTTAATTTGAATGAATAATATATGTAATTGCATGATTGTCCATGATTAATTGTGATGAAATATTTTAATTGATTGACCGCCCTACTACTTATATTTTGTAATTGTTACTGTTAGGCTCAGTGATTGTACTAATGTATTGTGACTCTGTGTTGCGTCAGGTACCAGAGAGTCATTTAGATCCATAGTTTGAAGGCTAATCGGATGTTAAAACATTGCACAGCAGTTTATAATAATCTGAAACAGGATACTGTAATATTTACATGTGCTTACTCATTAGTAATATTTATAATAATACCATTTCTCATTGTTTTCAAATACGATGTAGACACTACCAGAACTAATGTGAGAAAATCAGCTTTAAATCCACTTAGCGACGGTGTTTCTGTGTTTCTGTTTGGGATTGTATAGCTGTATGCATCTCCCGTATAACCATTGTCCCTATGAATGAGAAGTTCTGTAATGTGAAAGTACTGTGAGCACAAGCAAGACATAATTTGGCTGGGTACCCAGCATGATTTGAGCACCATAGCATGAACATGACAAAAAGGATGTTCAAACCTCAGATTGTCACATCTCCAGCCAGACTCGTCGGCAGAGCAGGCAGAAATTCTCTGTTTTAATCTGAGACAAATGTGCGGAAAGGTGTGGGCAAAGAGGAAGAAAGAGCAGATATAATTATAAGAGCGAGGGGGGGCAGTGGGATAGAAGGGAGGGGTGGAAGACGGTGTTCACATTTCAGTTTCAGCTCCAGTGAGGCTCAGGCAGGTTTGGCTGCAGCACAGATACTGCTTATCACCTCGTGTGTGGAGAGCTGCACAGCTTTGGGTGCCTGGGGAAACATGCTGCTACCTGGGTTTGGAGGAAGAGGATAGGCCCAAAAATGCTGAAGCTTCACACATTTTCACTGTGTGAAGCCTCACCACTTAAAAGGTGGCCATGAACAAATGTGATAGCATGCACAGATGACTTTTTTTGTCTGATTTATAAAACTTGCAAACAGCGTGAAAGTGAATACATATATAGAGCATGAAAAGCCTAACATCCGCCCCCTCAACGCCCATGGTAACCAAATGCTTTTGTAGCGTTTAATTTCTATAAAACTCCACAATCGCATCAGAAGTAATCCCATTCTGTTCCAATTAAATGTGAAGAGATCATTGCTTGTATCAATTCTCCACTCTGCTTTGAATTTTGTTTTGCCTCTTCACCACCAACAGACGTAACTGTGTGCAGCAATGGAAAAAAGTGATTATAGTCCCCATTAAAGAGAATAATTAGCTGCATGATAGTCATGTTAAGAAAAGCGCAATGCACGTTCTGCTCAACATGATGGATTGCGTTATTTAAGGCAGCAATATGTTTATGTATGCAAGCAGTTTTAATGAATGTTTCAAGGCTCTGACTTCTGGGAGGTAAGGCAGAAATGCAGAAGCTTCTCACGTTGACAAATATATTGGTGACTTTAGACATGTCATGTCAATGAATGAGAACGAGATGAAAGTTTAAAAAAATAGACATCTGTTATATAGAATACGAAAGAATGCCGGGCATGTTAGGGCTGTGGAGACATAGCATTAATATGTATAGAGACAACCTTTCTGTTTAAAAAAAGTGATTGATGTTTTCTTACTAAAAGTGATGTGAGGTTGACATACAAAGCACAACATGGTCTGACACTGAAATATTGCGAGGGTCAAGGTGATGGATGAATGTGTGTGTCTGCCATCACATCTGGAAATCAATGTTTGAGGGTTAAAAAGAAAAGGACTAACATCTTATCCTGGGTTATATAAGGTAGCCAAGCTAAAAAAAAATTGGTTTACAATTAAATGCAGTAAATCTTTTGTTAATTAATGTGACTAACAATACACTATCAAGAAAGTAGCATTTTAATATTGTGATGTTAAGCCCAGTGTTGGGGCCATTAATGTCAAACCTTAAACCTTGTTTGCTACGTTTATTAGGATTAGTAAAACAGACAAAATTAATCACTAAGAACAGTGATTAGTAACAATGTGTCATTACTTATATGTAACAGTAGCCTACATCACAAAATCATTGTGGTCGGAGACTAATGCTGGGTACAAACCACACGAGAAACAAGTCGATTTTAGGGCCGATATCCACCTCACTATAATTGTCAGCAAAGCCCCAATTTTTTGATGGTTCTAAAGATTTTCTTTCAATATATTCCTGTGGTGTGACGTATGTTAAGAGTGTTTTTGACATCCCCCTAATCAGCTCGGCAGTCCATCCTGGCCGCACTGATCTCAAATCATTTTATTATTCAGTTAGTCAGTTATAAAGAACATGAATAAATGAAGCTAAGAATAAATAGCAATGCCGTATTCTCTTAGCGGTCTCCTCAGTGGACAGCCTGGGTGCTAATTTGTTCTGCAGGGTGCAATATTCAAACACACTTCTACAGTACTGCCTCCCCTCCAAACAGAAGCCTTACATCCTGTACATATCGCTGTTGTGCTTGTTGGATTTTCCACTTTGAAATATTGCCAAGTGGCTGACATTTTCCTCGCTCTGAGTATCGTTACCATTACACTCTCCACTAGCACCGCACTGTTGTTGTTTGCTATCGTCACATGACAAACTACCTGCAATCAGTTCTTTGCTGCTTTAAAACAGTAGTTGCCAGTGACAGACATGATACATCCAGGGCGACAGCACAGTGAAGGCTACTGTTTTGGAGCGGCCCATTGATTTCCAGTTAAACAAGTTGATTTTTTTCTGGCTTAATAAATGATGGTATCAAATCAGTGCATGGACTGGCGTACTCGCCGATACCCAATACCAAATTTCGGGAAGTATCAGACGCATTTCCGATACTTGTATTGGTACCGGAACAACTCTACTGATAGCACGCAGCCTTCTGCCGGAGGGTGAAAGATAAACTTGTCTGTCTTAGAGAGGTCAGAATATGCAAGATTCAGAGAAAGATGGCAGCAAGCCATTTTTGTGGTTGTGAGCACAGCCCTCTCTATCCTGTTCCGAACAGGTGTAGCCTAAGCTGCAACACAGTGTACGTCCATCGCAACATGAACCATAAGCATTTGCATAAAAACGCAATAACAGAGTAATATTTTTTTCTCACTAAGTTTCAACTGGATTTATTTAATTATATATTTCCTTGATATGAAAACAACACAAACACCTGCTTAGCCCTCAATAAAAATCCCACTTCAGAACAGAAGAGGCAAGCTTATAGTTCAGTCAGACCACAGATAGCCTGCAGGGAACATTCTCAGAAACTGAAACCTTTGGCCCAGGAATTTCTGTCTGTAAATGGCACTGGACCCTGTTTACACAGAGTTGTAGAAGATAATTCCTCTTTTCAGGAGGGCAGTTAGATGCAGGAGAACAAGGTGCTGCTGGACAATGCACTCTGCCCTAAAACAGGTGTTGTGGAATAAAAATGTGGCTTGTAGACTGCACAATGTATTTCATAGCATTGTTTTGTACCGAAACAAACACTTGTGGAAAAAAGAACGTGATGGAAGTCATAAGCCTACTGCATGCCAATAGCATCTCATCAACAATAGGCCTGACACCTAGGCCAATTATCCATTTATCATGTGTAGTAAATGGCCTATATCAGTAGTAGTTAAAAGACACTCCCCTACTTTGTTGTAACATGTATGGAAAGTTTTGGTTTGTAGTTAATTTCCACTTGCTGAGCGTCGTAATGGCTGTCTTGGGAGTTTTCTCGTCATTGTTTTGTGATGTTTGAGTAATAAACCAGCACTTAACTTGATTTATTCATTGATCCGTGATGCTGCCTCGCCTGTGTATCATTTACTGTGGAGTCCAGATATACCCTATGTAGTTACACAAGCGCTGCTGTGTTGCCAGCAAACACACATTTGCACACCAGATGTCCACAGCTCTAACACATAGTATTGTTGCATTTTATATAGGCACAATTGTACTCATTAACACCTGCAGTGGAGGCGAGAAAATAATATGTTTAATGCATATCATATGAACAGCAAATAATGTTAATTAATTTGTATGAACAATAGACTGTTTATAATGAGTTAAATGGTAAAAAAAATACACAAACACATTTAAAATTGATCAGCAAGAGCAAAGTGTGCAGTCGAGAATGTGCACATGGTACATCGAGTATCAGCTGACTGAAGGTTTCCCTGCGTGTATTTGTTTCTGAAAGAGAGAATTAAATTAATAATCTATACTTGATCAAATCATACAAAGGGGGGCAGCTGATCTAAATGTATCTAGCTTTGCAATTGATGCAGCTTTGGGCACCTCTTTTTATTCATCGCCCAAATGTACAAGGTCTGTTTCTGCATTCATCAGTTTGTTTTGTGGTACATGGCGTGGTGGAAGATTTGGTTTTACAATCTGCTCTCTCAATTCAAACATTACAGTTTAACCACCAGCCTCTGTCTCACTAAGCATTAACAAACACAAAAAAAACTATTTGCTCATCAGTCTTGTCCCAGATATAATACCCTAGTGATGCTCACCTGAAAAGAAGATATGACCTTGGAACAAAATCACAAATAATCCACACTACTATGCATCCCTATCCCTGCAATGACAAAACCCGGACAGACAATTTGTTCTGGAATATATCAGCACACAGATTTATACACTGTACACATAGGCAGTTAAGACAGCAGAGAACAAAAAAAGGACAACCACATTATAAAGAGCCATTACTGAAATACTTAAGAACTGACCGCCCACCATCTCTGAGCACTGAAACCTATCAAAGAGCTGCCACCTGCCACCTGCCACCAACAGCAGATCTACATCTATCAATCAATCGGAACCCATTGGCTATCGGTCTGATGACAGATAAGCCTCTTAAGTTAAGGGGTTATAAACTGGGAAAAAAAATTTCAGAAACTTGTGTTTGGTTGATTATTTCTCTGTTGTTCCAATGCTAATTGGCATTGCATTTTACATCGTTGGAAAGCCTGTTTATTTACCTTCACAATGATGATGATGATTTTTCTTGGGCGCTACCCACATAATCAGTTGTGCTGTTCATCCCAAAAAATGCATGATTCTTACAAGTTGGACATCATTGTGAATGTAAATAAACAGGCTTTCCAACGATGTAAAATACAATGCCAATTAGCATTGTAACAACAGAGAAATAATCGACCAAACACAAGTTTCCAAACTTTTTTTCCCCAGTTTATTTCAGGGGTTCAGGTGTAGCCAACGGATATCCGGGCCAAGATTTCCTTTTCTGTGCGCTGCTCACCGTTTACAGTCGGATTAGCAACTTGAGATGTGTGACTGGAATTATGAGATGGATTGTTTCACAAGTTGCCAATTTACAAGCTAATTTGAAACCAATAAAAAGTTAGATCATCATCAGACGGTAGCCGGTGGGTTCCGAGACTGCATTTTGGTCAATGCGTTCCGTCATCTCTTGCTCTCCACATGGACTGTTTACCTTCATTCAACCAGGGTCACGTTTGTAGGTCAATACTACTTGGACTACAAACGTAAACCTGAACGCTTCCGATGCCAAAATCTTGTGCTGTTGTCTACAGATTCTACATGTGAATGCAGAATCTCTTTATAGAGTTTATTCTTAAGTAGTATCAACACAGCGTCATGTTGTCCCTCCATTTCTATATAGGAAAATGCAAACCAGTGCTGGACAGCACATTGGAAATAGTCAGTAGTCCATCCACAGTTCTCTCTACTTTATCCATCCTGGTTCTAAAAATCAAAATTCAAATACAGTCTATGCCAGAGCACGGGCACTTACGAATTGAAAAGGTCCCGGAAATTGCACAATGATAACCCTCAAAAGCAAACTATGTCATTATAGGCAGTTTCAGCAGAGAAAAATTCACCAACAACAAAACACTATGAAATTCTTCCCAATAAATTAGGACGGATGTGCTCTTGTGGTGAGAGGAGACATTTTGATTTTCAATATTGATATTTGTTTAATAGATTCATTTCATTCATTTTTGATGAGCCAAAGTGACATAATGTTTATTTCACCACTCTACATAGACATCACCCCTAAATAGATTTAAGAAGAGAAGAAGCAACACGCCACTTCTGTCACCAGGGGTGAAAATGAGCCCGACCCAATGGAGCATGATCACTCATGTTATGGTATAACAGTTTGTGTTATGAAGCTTTCTCAAGCAGAATCTTCTTGTCTCCTTATTTTGCTAATGAAAATAGAAAGATACAAATGCAAAAAAATAATTGAAAATATGTAAGTATTCTTATAATATTTGTAGTATGTCAAGTGAAACATGATTTTATTCAGGGACACTTGAAACATTTCTAAAGAATTTTTATTAGGGCCGTTAAGCAATTCAAATATTAAATCGCGATTAACCTCATGATTGTCCATGATTAATCGTAAAGTAATCGCACATTTTTTATCAGTTAAAAATGTACCTATACGGCAGATTTGTCAAGTATTTCATACTCTTATCAACATGGGAGTGGGTAAATATGCTTGCGTTATGCAAACGTATGTATATATGTATTATTGGAAATCAATTAATAACACAAAACAATGACAAATCTTCTCCAGAAACCCTCATAGGTACTTTAATTAATTCACTCGTAAAAAATGCTGAAATCATAACATGGCAAACTGCAGCCCAACAGGCAACAACAGCTGTCAGTGTGTCAGTGTGCTCACTTGACTATGACTTGCCCCAAACCTTCCTCCTGACAAGCTAGTATGACATGGACATTCCTTAGGTTTTCCAGTTTCACATGATATCAGTATCTGTACTCTAGCTTTAAAGCTGAAGAAATTAGTGGCGTTAAAATAAATTTGCGTTAACACGTTATTATCGCGTTAGCTTTGACAGACGTTTTATTAAGATGAATATAATCAACATAAATGTGTAATATATTAATTCATATATAACATCCTCCTCCCCCAGAAAAAAAAACAAACAAACAACAAAATTAACACTCTGTGTCAATGGCAGCCGTCAACAAGGTTCACACATGCATGTAAGCATGAACACAACCACATCTACATGTGACAGAGGCTCAACAAAACAATTAAACAAGTCTCTAGGCAGCAGATGGGCCTTTGCAAGACAGGTGTGACAAGGAGAGAATGAGATTAATTCTTATTAGATGGTTTCAAGCTAAGCTCCCACTCAACAGAAGCGGCGGCATCAGCCACTGAGAAAGCAACAGAGCCGTCCATCTAAATGTTTACCTTTCCACTCTTTGTGCATTTTCATTCAATGGAACACGCCAATGCTCTCTGTTGTATTATGGATCCAATGCTTTTTACTGCCAATTGCATCAAAGCAAATTAAATCGCAATCATATTTTTTCACCTCAGAAGGAGGCATTCTCTTTCAATAACCCATACAAAATGGATTTGTGCATTTCTATAATTGATTACTGCAGATCTGCCGTCTACCTTCTGGCTGCTTTAACCCTCACACTCACTAAGAACCGCACACATCAAACTCCGCAGCCAAACTCTGAGGTGAACCAAACAACACGTTTCTCACAATCTCAGTTTAAGTCTTTTTTTTTTTTTTTTGCTCGCTGTAAATGCGCTAACTAAACCTCTGACATAGAAGGCATTGCTCCATAGTGACTCACTGGTTTACTTACTACTCATAAACCTCATCTTACATAAATCAATGAACAACACATCAGTTCCATGCAACTTAATGGGTAGATGCACACGAAACAGTGTATGCACAATCACAGATACAATCATATGGGAGTCTAAAGGTTAGAGAGGAGGTTGTATAATTCAGCAGCAGTGTTTGCTCAGGAGAAACTCTTCTCTGTGTAAATAAAGGTTAATAAGGGAGGCCGTCTTCATAGATTGTTATGGAATACAAGTAAATCCTCTTTGAGACCACGGGCTTGTGGTTTTTACTCTCTGCCAGGTTCACATTACAAATCAATATGTTTTGACACTCAAGTGAAGCAATATAAGATGTGCCTCCATGCATTACTGTGATCCTCATCCTTTAGCCAACCAGAGGAATACAATTCTCACTTCACTCATTATTCTGGGTGATGCTGAGGTATTAGTTTAAAAGTCAAACTTTAGAATCGGCAAACACATTTCTTTGAATTCACATAAACTTTGTTAAAGATGAAAAGAATCATGATTGATTTTTTTCTTTTTGACATCTATTATATGCTGCAATGTGCTCCATTTCCCACCAATATATATATAAGGAATATTGTAAACGCAATCCTTCAACATAATCCATCAACAGAAGTTTATGCCCCCATGCTTTTTTGTTCTCTGGAGTAAATCTCAGCCTCATTGATGTGACTTTGTGGATGTACATGATAAGTCATGCAATGTAAAGCTGGCATCACAAGTGTAGTCAGCTTTGCCATTTAAGAGGTGATAAATTAACAGAGTCTAGACTCCACTTGCTTGATCCGAGACAGCAAATAACTGTCTGCTGACCTATTTGTAATCAGTAGATGAGACTGCGACGCTCACTCTCAGGCTTTCTGTATTCAGAAAACATCATCAGTTAAATAATATGTACATTTGAACCAATATACATCTAAACTTTTGAAATATTACCAAATGTGTTCACAACTACAGCCTCTTTGTTCGCACCTCTAACGATTAACACTAAACATGTGTTAATTCATTCATGTGTTGTATCCCTGAGGTTAATCTGCTACAATTATCATTCAGTACTGATATATGATATGATGTTCATGTGGGAATATTTTCCTTATATGATATTATAGAAATACAGCATGCAATTTATCATGATTGCACAAATGGACTACCAAAAGTACGTTCCAATATTTTGTTTGCTGTGTTTATAGCCAATATTTTTGCAACAGTGTTTGTTTCTGTTTGTTTTTGGGTGTGCTACCACAATATAGTGCGTGTCATTTCAAAAGCCATTTCCTTTTCATCTGGGGTTAGAGCTTTCTTATTTTCCTCATTACTTTCCAAGGAAATGTGGGGGAAAATTTGCATACTGGCGAAATTGAAAACAACATTGAGGAACCAATATGCCGGCTCACTCAGAGAGGGGCTTTGATCGCTCTCTAAATGAGGGTGGGATCGCCGGGCCCTTCATTGTGAGTGATTGTGTTCTGAGGGAAAAAGGTGTGATCTGCTCATTGTTTTACTTTATAATGAAACCTAAACCGTCGCAGTTAGCAGTATTCCTCCTTGTGTGTAATGTATCATTTATCCGTCTCCATAGAGACCACCGCATCTGACTGCAGTTGTTATGTGCATTATTCTAGGCAAAGTAATGATGAATAGCTTGCACAGAACCTCCGCTGAAATGTCATACTTCTAGCACATGATTAGGCTTTTTATTCAGCTTGGTGGCTTTCTGTGTTGTATTCATTG
Organism: Helicolenus hilgendorfi; assembly: GCA_916700815.1. NCBI lineage: Eukaryota > Metazoa > Chordata > Actinopteri > Perciformes > Sebastidae > Helicolenus > Helicolenus hilgendorfi. The sequence goes on from CAKALG010014059.1 coordinate 10,273, forward strand.
GGGCAAAATACAGCTAATGCTGACTCATGTTTGATATAGACTGAACTTTGGTGTATTAAATCTTAATGTCAAAGTTTGTTCCATATTTGATTGTTTCTGTATGCTGCAGTGGTGGTATATGTTTTTAAAATCCTAAGTAAAAGTAGAAATACCACAATGTTAAACATACCAGTACAAATCCTGTAATTTAAAAAAAATAGATGAGGTGCCACAGATGAGGTCTCTGAATCACTTTAAAGGACCAGTGTATAACATTTAGGGGAATATATTGGCAGACATGGAACATAATATTAATAAGTACTTTAGTGTATAATCACCTAAAAATAAGAACCGTTGTGTTTTCGTTAGCTTAGAATGAGTCGTTTATATCTACATAGGGAGCGGGTCCTCTTCACAAAGTCTGCCATGTTGCACCACCATGTTTCTACAGTAGTCCAGATCGGACAAATCAAACACTATTAACTTTTCCTGCTTGGGCTGGAATTGATAACCTTACTCGCTGCCGTCGCCACTGCTCTCTCTCTCTTGCTTCATCACTCATTTCCCATGTACACACACACTCTACCCACTAGCTTTACTCCAAGTGACCTAAACTACTGTTACAACAACTGGCTCTAGAGAGGGACATTCACGTTTTTGCGTCGGCCACTGTAGTTCTTCTAAATGCTTGGCATACGGGAGTATGGACAGATCCTACATTCTGCTACTTTATATCATCACTTTGCAAAAACAGGTATTACGGCTATGAGGGGAATGACTTTTTGACCAAGAATGGAATCGGTTATAACGTATTTCAACACTGAATGTGAGCAGCTCATTTATTGAGTCTGGCGATGTCTCACTGAATTTCACAGTGACTAATAATTGTGTCTTTCTCCCCCATACCTTTATGCATACATTTCTCCTGTATGTATCTTATCTCAATCTTGCTGATCAAGTGAAAAACAACATAGTTGCCTTTAGGCTATTACTCTGCCCACGGTGTGTCAGTGTGATTTATTGTTCATGGCTTGTTTCAGACTGTGTCACCCACCCAAAACCTATGCTTATATACACCTCACCCACTTGCTGAAATGATTAATTCATATACACCGTAATAGCTACATGTATGTTAATCTAAATTATGTGGTTATACTGCACGACCAACGAACACTATGCAATTCTTCTCTGACACTATTTTAATATTCCCCAAACAAAGGCAGATATAAAATATCTACTTCCTGAAATAATCATTTCTACATGCTCTGCTGCTCCACCTCCAGGAGATTGTATCTGGCTGCTCTGTCTTCATCTGCCCTGCTGAACTAACTCCTGATGCTTTGGAAATAGAAAACATAGGGCCCACGATAATTCCTATAGGGAGGGCCAGCACTCTGACACCAATAATACATTCCAGGAATTGAAATACTGGTTGTGGTTGACTAATTGTGTTACAACCTTTTTTGTACAAACGGAGGAGAGTGTCCACCCCTATTTACCTACAAGAGGGGGATACAGAATACTAAAAAGATACGATTACAGCCAGTTTTATTGTTCTTAAACCCTCGCTAAAACCCTCACTCATTTGTTTGCCAATTAGCAGGGAAATTTCCACTTAAAGGCCCAGTGTGTAGCATTTTGGGTGATCTATTAGCAGAAATGGAATATCATATTCATAACAATGTTTTTATTAGTGTGTAATCACCTGAAACAAAGAATCATTGTGTTTTCATTAGCTTGGAATGAGCCCTTCATATCTACATAGGGAGCAAGTCTTCTTCACGGAGTCTGCCATGTTTCTCCGCCATTTTTCTACAGTAGCCCAGAACGGACAAACCAAACACTGGCTCTAGAGAGGGCCTTTTACATTTTTACGTTACCTAAACCACCGTAGTTGGAAACTGCTGTAACGTGAGCTGTAGAGTGCAAATCCGTGGTACCGCCAGCCGCCGTCTGACTTCTGTTGCTCCTAAAATAGTGTTATTATGGTAAGGACGGCCTCTGAGCGAGGCGAACGGCGTTACCACGGTTTTGCATGCAATTGCTCACATTACCACAGTCTTGGAAAGGGAGGAGTGAGCGGAGGGGTACTTAGTTGGTTGCAATCTGTAACCACACCTCTAGATGCCACCAAATCCTACACACTGGTCCTCTAAAAACCAGAGGACAGGCACAGTTCCTTTCACTGCCACTGTCAATTGCCATTCTGCAAGACTGATTGGTACTGTCAGCCAATCATGACTTTCAGTCATTAATAATAATATCAACATGTAAATGAATACTAACACACCTTCAGTGGCAGACTAAGCATTCCACTGATATATTCAGCCTTAGAAATTATTATTTTTATGCTGCCCTCAAAAGAAATCACAATTTGCCGGGTATAAAGTGACTTAAAGAATTTAAGATGACGGCAGTGGATCTGTCAGCAGTGGATTTGTCTATGTCAGTATTGCTGCAAACAGTGAGACATGATCGCTGTCATTTTAGTCAGGAGGAACTCTAGCTTGTTTGTATTTTATATAGCTTTGTAATCATCACTCAAGGCATACAAAAAACAAATACAAACTTTTTTTTTCTTAACAGCGTTTTCATTTCACTGGGATGTAGGACCATTTTTCTTATTCTGCTTTTGGTGAAACCCACATGCTTGTCTGTTAAAATGTACCTTGACAAATACAAAACTCAATGAAACATGTTACAGCCAGCAGGCATTTGTGCTACTGCAAATTATTTACTCAAAGAGTGGTCAAGGATACAAGTTTAAAAAAATAAGAAAACAACAACTATCCAGCAGCAGCATACTGCTCTGCATCTAAAAAATATATTAAAATAATTAGCCACAAGAGTATTCTACAGTCTGAAAACATGTGACATGGGTTTTAGAACCTTTAGAGCACATACAACATGATTAAACTTAAATATCAATAATAAGGTGCTCAAACATTGGGGTAAATTGAAATTAAACAAGACTAAGGGTCTATAACCATTCTAGCAGCACAGCGATGCTTTGAGCCAAATGCTAACATGCTCACAAAGACAATACTAACATGCTGATGGTAAAGAGGATTGTTGTTTGCCATGCTTACCATCTTACTGTTTAGTGTAGTAGCATGCTAACATTGTATAATTAGCACTAAACAAAAAGTAAACCTGAGGCTTATGGGAATGTCATTAGTTTAAGAGGACTAGAGGAAAAGTTGTTTGGGCAAACCAGTGTTTGAAAAGCCGTACACATACACATATTAAAAAATGCATCAAACAATTAATAAGATAACAAAATAGAAGGAGACTTGCCTTCACATGCAACTATTTAGCCAACATGTTCTCATCTCATCTCAACTCATCACATACTGCCGCTTTTTCACGCAGCTTGGCACCACTTTAGGTTTAGGCAACAAAACCACTTATATAGGTTTAGGAAAAAACAACATGGTTGGGTTTAAAATACTACGTTTGTAAAGTGAAAATGAGGCTGTACCTTGTGAACACGGGATACGAACGAACAGCCGATTGTAACGTGAAAGTGAAACTTAACACACGTGACACAAACAACTGTCTCCAGGATGAAAGCCTTGTGTTTTTTGGACCAATCCACCTCCCCGCCTACTGTGTGTCTTTTCGCTCTTTTAACTACGTCACTACAATCACTCCCGGAGCACTTTCCCTCAACGTTTACTGTTGCTATGGATGGCGTGTTTTGCCGGCGGTTTCAAACGTTGATGGCCATGACAAAGCATCGGTATATGATGCCCTGGGAATGAGAACAGGCTGATTTAGATTGAGGTGAAAGTAATACTGGCTGGATTAGAGTGTTGTTGTTTTTTAAGAGGTAAGTACTTTGTCAAGGGAAGAAAATGATCATGGTCATGACAACACAAGTATGGTCAAGCTATGGCTAATGCCAGACAGCTAACACCACTTGGTAAATGCAGGGAAGATAGCATTGTGAGGGTTACAAATTTTCAAAAGTCAGCACTGACTTCCACAAGGAAACATAATATGAACCAGGGCCCTCCGGGGTCAAAGTCAAGTGGATTGCACACCCATCCGCCACCCTGACCTTGACACTATTATTTTTTGCTGTGTGATATGAATGTCACACTACTGTCTGCCCTGGCACTGTCAAGTGAATCTAAAGCGGTACTGAAGTTAGTTACATATCAGTGTAGCTCTTAGGAGGCACAATTGTTGTTCTGAAAGCACTGAAATATACACAACAGACAACAGCTGCATTATTAAGGTTCCTATACAAAGAGAGGGTTGGTAGGTGATTGTTTCCTAACGCTGTGACAGCATAAATACGGAGTTGCTTTCAAAGATTCCTACTAAAATAGACGACTCTGTTAAAAAAGAAGTCACTAACAGGTAGCATGGCGGGCTATTACTGTATATATGCAGAGCAAGCAGCGTGTTTAGTGTCTTGTGGTTCATGTTTGTTTGAACTTGATTGATATTTGTGTGCTGAGAAGTCTAGTAAGCACACCCTGCACATTGGATGTGCAACCAGAATGGAATAAATCACACTTTAAAAATACGGCTGTAGCATTGAGTGTCTGCAAAATGCTGTCAAATGGAAGTAGTTGACACTTGGTTCTGAGGATTAAATTCGAGAGATAACAGTGTTTGTGTTTTTCTCTGGCTGTGACCAGTGCAGGTGTAAATGTGTTCTACAACAGACACACTTGTCCACGCGTCGTCTCCATCCCATACCCTTACATTATTGTTGCCGTTTACAGATTTGGACTCAGGGGAGCCGACAGTTACTTTAGGTTTCATCACTTTTTATTCATAATTCATGGGTTTCACAGCGATGAAAATAACCACATCAGCATTCAAGCATGTTTCAGTGATTTCAAGTACGCAGACAAACATTACTTTGTGCTTTGTCAAGCATTTGGAGTTTTCTACAAAAAACAGGATGGGAGATTTCAGCGAATGAATTGCTAAAGCTCTCACCAGCTCTCTCACGTTGGAAGAGCAGGTCATTTGTCATTTAGGCAGTGAAAATGTCTGTCTCTGCTGTTTTCCCTCATCTTTACTCATTGTTGACCAATTCTTTCTGCTCATTTCATTTAATCTCTTTACTCATTTCCTCTTATTTGTGTTTTTGCATTGCGTCAGATCTTTTCAACAATAACATGACGTCGTGCTTCAGATTAAACATTCTTCAGAAATGTGCTTCATAGGATAGAGTAAAAGAGAAATGCTACAAAAAAGGCAGCACTTCAGGAAGACTACAAGCAAAAGTACTGCAAAAATGACTACATATAGAATTCATGATGTATTCTTAAGTTGCTTTAGTTTAAAAATGGCCCGCTTTGCCTGTACTCTCTTAATCTTGTAAGCAATGACTTTCTTTTCAAAGCAGTTAATTTGAAGTCCAAAACAAACTTTAAATAATGGATTACTGGAGCTTCTTCCTTCTTAACCCACATGGTGTAATAACCTGTCAAGATTTTCCCCAATTTATTTATTTACCCTCTTAGTGACACACTCTCTTGGAGCATTCCAGCATTTGTTTGGGTCTCAAAGCGAGTGCAAATAATCTCTCAGAGGAAAATTAAGCAGACAACAACCAGTGATGCTGTTCTGCCGAGGGCCAAGCATGTGGGCATGAGCTGGGTCTGACTAATACTTGTATTGCATTGCTTAGACAGCTTCTTTCTTTGCTTATTTGTAGATATCAGTGCACAAAGGCTTTGAAATATCTGTCTCCTACTAATCTCCTCTAGGTCCGCAATAGGCTATTATAATAACATGGTTTAAGTAAATAGCCTATCTTCTTTGGTGGTGGCAATGTGTTTAATCTTTTGGCTTCATTTGTCGATCACAATACAATTTAAAGAGAGGATGCACTCACTGTGTGCACTGCATTATCAGAAAGCAAGACAACATGGTGGGAATAAGTTATATTATTGTGGATGAGTCACAAAATGTTTTTGTTTCGACACTGAATTGATGCTGTAATGGACCAGTGTGTAAATCAATTATATACAGCAGAACTCTATCTGGAGTGGAAAACAGATTTACTGTATGAGGTCAACAGATAATTAATTCAATCCTTAGTGTGTTTGTTTGTGGAGTGAAAATTCAGAGAGTTTTGTTTTATTTTCAATATTCAGATTTTTTTTTTCTCAGATTGCTTCCTATATTTAAATATGTTTGTGCTCATTGGCCTTTGTTAATGTTAAGTGGACACTGCTGCTGATAAGTTACATTAGTAGTGTTGTAAATTAATTCTGCTCACATAACAGTGTGATGTTGGTTTGAGAGATTGTCCCATAAATAGCAGGTCACAGGTGCGATCGCTGTGGCAGTCCGTGTATGTCCACAAAGAGCAGCGTGTCCTTGACCAAAACACTGAAAACCTACACACTCCCTAAAAAAGTTTATGTAGACGAGCATTAACAAAATGCCTGTAAGGAAAATGGTGGTAATAATAGCACAGTTCAGAATAACATATGGTCATGCTATTTTACTAAACAATAAGTTTAAAATGAATTAATATTACATTAATTTGGAAATATGTATGAATTACTATCCACATTACTTGGACATCCTAAGTGTCATACTGTGTCTATCTATATATATATACATCTATCTATCTATCTATCTATCTATCTATCCATCTATCTATTTCTATCTATCTATCTATCTATCTATCTATCTATTTCTATATATATGTATGGATAAAATAAACATGAAATATACATATACAAATCCACGGTAGTCAGTGTTACCGGTGTTACACCGTGGTCGGGCACACATTGATTTCATTACTTACCCACCGCCCCCAAACGTCGTTTTGCTTTTTTTTTTACAGAAATTAAACCTATTTATTTCATTTTCGTGTATCAGCTGAGTGTTATCAATACATAGTCGGTCAATGGACGCTACAAACTGAAAGTGAAAGTGTCTGCCTCGTACGAAGTCTCAGCTCAGAGTAGCAGGAGTCAGATTTCACACACGGGACAAAAGAGAGTTGACGGACAAGACGATGGCGGTGGATTTTGTGTTGAAGCCAAAAGCAAAAGCGCCTATTTGTCAGTATTTCAGATTTAAAACCCAATGCTATAAGGGAACCATACAACACACAAGGGTATTGTCACAAGTTTATTAACAAGTGGGAAAATGTCCTCACTGTCACATCCCTAATTATTACTGCATCATTGTCTCTTGATATGTAAATGTTCAACAAGTAAACTACTTGTGAGAATATATAAATATGTTACAGGCCGAATTTTTGACAATATATAGTTGCACATAATTGAAGAGTTTGGTTCAATTCCTCGGCTGAAAGATTTTTCATAATTAATTCAAACCCGACAGGCAGTAGTCGATGTTGCTTTGTACTTCACTGTCATGTTGAATGCAAAGTTCTCAATTTTACCAGTTCATTTACAGCACATGTTATGTTTTGTGTTAACTCTCAGCTATGGTCATGAGTAGGCCTACTGGGTAGAGAGATCATGGATTCGACAGCTTAAATGGATTTTCTTGACAGAGTGTTTGACCATGAGGCTGCTCGGAGTACAGTTTGACCCGCTGGTACCTACATGTTGAAAGGAGCCAGTTGAGGTGTTTCAGGCATTTGCTCAAGATGCATCCTGGATGCCTTCCTGTGAAGTATTCCAGGCACATCCAACTGGGAGAGTTGAGGCATACCCAGAGCACGTTGGAGGATTTACATATCCCACCTGACCTTGGAACACCTCGGGATCCCCCACGAGGAGGTTGTGGCTTTAGGAAAGGATGTCTGGGCCTCTTTGTTTAGCCTTCTGCCAACAAGACCCAGAGAAATGGCAGAAAGTGGATTGACTAAAAAACATGTCCCTATATCTTGTTTTGGGATAGCAATACTGCCCTTTTCTTTACATTTCACAGAATGTTTCTTTACAATGTCTGCAGCTCCTAATCAGGAAATAACATTCAGTAAACATTTATTGCTATAAATGTAACACAAGAACCAAAAATACAAAATCACTTCAAGTTTAATAAACACATTCTACTAACTCCGTCGCCAGGAAAGATATTGGCATCGGACATTTCTGCTAACCACGGATACGTTGAATGGCGACTTTTTTGCACCAAAAATAAGTTTCATGAAAACATAATTTCGTATCAGCCTTGTATCACGCTTGCAGAAACGCAATGCTACGTGGTTAACGTTGTGAAATGATTGGTTAGGTTTAGGCAACAAAACTACTTGGTTAAGGTTAGAAAAAAGATCATGGTTTGTGTTCAAATAATAATGTAACAACACAAAATGTAACGTAAAAACCGTAACAGGGCTACAAAACCACTATAGTTAGGTTTAGGTAAGCACTACATGGTTGGGCTTAAAACTACTACGTTTGTACAGTGAAAATGACACTTAAAATTGTGAACATGGGACACGAACGAACAGCTGATTGTAAAGTGATGCACGGGACACGGACAGCGGTCTTCTGGATGAAAGCCTGTGTTTGTTGGACCCATCCACCTCCACTCCCGCCTCCTGTGTGTCTCTTTTTGCTCTTTAAACTATGTATCACTGGTTTCCAGAAACGTCCAATGCCAACATTTTTTCCTGGCAACTGGGTTGATTCTACAGTGCATGAACTGAAGCTGAAGACATTGGTGAACACACAGAAATGTGAAGACAGTAAGCCTATCGACACTGTCTCCTAAAGCCTGTACACAGCAGTCCATACACAATGTACTCGCACAATGTGGCTATAAAAGCAGGTAGGCATCGGAAATGACCATCACGCAGTGGAAGTCACAAAGGAACTGCTCCAGGGGGCCATTGTGATATATTTCTCTAGTCTGTATGATACAATAAGAGCCAGATGCTTCCTCAGCAAATCCTCTATATAAGGTTTTCCTTCACTGCCCAGAATGTGCCTCTCTATGTTTTCTTTCCGTGTGTTGTATGTGTGCTGTTTGGACATCTACATCAGATAGATAGTAGTTAAGTGTGATGTGTAGTGTGGAGTGGAGGCAAGTAGTCCATCAGTAGGCACCACTAAAAATGGTAAATCTCCTTCCTGCATTGTGAACTTCTTCGTCCGTTTGGCTACAGAATACTATTCACATTCTTTCCCAAAGAAGAGTTAAAGAGGACCTATTATGCTTATTTTTAGGCACATACTTATGTTTTGGGTTTCAACTAGAACATGTTTACATGGTTTGATGTTCAAAAAATGCTTTATTTTTCTCCTACCGGCTGTTCTGCAGCACCTCTTTTCACCCTCTGTCTGAAATACTATGTTTGAGCTCCTGCCCCGCCCTCCCGAAAAGCCCAGGCTGCTCTGATTGGTCAGCTGGCCCAATCTATTGTGAGTGGTCAATCAAACCAAACTTTTTGGACTCCGCTCCAGCTCTGCTCTGACTAGCTTGGTTTGAGAGCATGCCAAACTAGCTGCTAGGCAGGTATTAAGTAAATGTGTTACTTGATGACATCACCACGTTACAGAAAAAAATGCAGGACTTCGAGCAAAGCTTTTCAGGCAGTTCAGGAGCAGTGTTTCTGTGGGGCAGAGTAACTCCCTTCGCCGTGGACTTTGTGATCTGTAACTTTGCAGGCCTTTTACATGCACAAAAAAACCTATACAACACACTAAAGGAAAGGGAAACAAGCACAAAAGCATAATGTGTCCTCTTTAAGTTCACTGGAAATGACTACATTTTTACTTTATATATTCCAATTCTTATATATCACATATCACAGACGAACATTGACAAAAGTGTCGAATTAAGTGTAGTAAATGGCAAGTAAGCATGAAAAAAACCCAGTAACATTGTTAAAATCTGAATAAAAGCTGCAGGAGTAAAGAACAGGAAACAATGAATCTCCTATTTTGTGGTTAAGCAGCACTGTGGGGAGGCATCCAGTGCCGTTAAGCACTGTCTAGAGTTTTAAAGCAGTCAATTAAATGAATATTGCCCCTATCACGTGCCTGTAAAATCCAATGTGTATGTCGAACAAAAGACGCTGATCTGTAGTTTTATAGGGATAAAACACAATATCAGTAGCAAATACATTGGTTTTTCAACTATTTATCCAACCCTGAAAGTAATCATTACAAAGTTGTTCATCTCCATGATATTGTTCTAAATTCTATTTAATTCTATAGTACAACAACCCCACAAAGCCCAAAAGGCTGCATTACGATGAATACATATAATATCATAAATATGAACGAATATATAATAATATAAACAGTGCTAACCTTCACAAGCAAACATGTGAACTTCAGCTGAGCTGAAAACCAATATACACAGTTTCAATGGACCTTTTATGTCAGACTTTGTTATATCCATCCAGTCTTTGTTGTAACTGGATCTGTCGCCATATAACCATAACTAAATGTAGGCAGGATAAATTAAAGGTTATCCAATAAATACGTCTGAAGCAAAATACTCAAACCATAATTACTACAATAGTACCTGTACAGTAGCCAGAATGCAGAAAACAATTTCAGACGGTTGGTTTATCAGTAGGAACATTATTTGTTTATAGCACATCTGTGATTTAATTATTTGAGGCATTCTGTCCCTTTTGTTTGCACTGTTAGTCACTGTTAGCGTATTGTTGCGAGGTTTTAGTCAATTTGGGCTCACTTGTCTAATCACTTGTTCCTTGCATTTGGATGAGGCTACTGAGTCGATAGGAACACTGCCCAGAAGTGTTGTTTTGTATTTGCTTTAGCTTTGCCAAGATTAGCTTGGCTGCGACCAAACTGTGAATGGTTCTGTGTGTGTTTCCAGAATATAGGACAGTTCTTTCTTTTTTTAATTTCACAAATTCAACAAAGCATAACAAAAATCAACAATGGTATATTCATAACATAGAAGACAAGCAGCAAATTTTCAATTGTGCCGTTGACATGAAAATAGGTTTCTATTATATTCTAATTGTGTCATCAATTGTTGGACATTGTTAAAGGAAATTAATGTATTTCAAGTGCACATTTGTCTGGATGAATTTGTGAAGTACACAACAACAATACAGACTGAAAACGTAGGAATAAAATATTGTATTGCAACAAGTTTACTTAGCATATGTGAGAAATACATTTCAATCCTACACATTACCTTAATTGTGCCATTATTTTTAATGTTTTTAAGGGCTTCAATGGTCTTGTGTGTACCGAAGCAGCAATAGTATCCCTGCTGGACAAGAATTTAAACTGCTCAGGGGGACATTTGTCTTTGCCTCTTTGCATAGATATATTAAAAATGGAAAATGTAAGTAGCTAAGAAGCAGTGTGGCTAAGTAATTGAGTCAAAACTAGCCTTTAACATTATTTTCTGTCTGTTTCTTACATTGGCTGGATTGCCAAAGAGTGTCTAAGTACAATTTAAAGTAGACTAATACAGTGTTTTGTACATTGTTTTCTCTTTGTCTGGACCATACCCGTTAGACTTTTTGAGACTATTTTATGTATATATATATACATGTTGTGGCGTGTGTGCGTGGTTAAGTTAGAGTGTGAGAGAGAAATGGTGGCTGCGCTCAGAGCATACAGTGTAGGTTACAGTTTGTCCAGGAAGAAACACTGCAAATATACTCCTCAATACCCAAGAAGTTCCAGTGTCTTACTTCCCAGCTGCTGGGCAAAGTGAAGGGAGAGTCTTTTGGATTACAAACCATTTACAAACATTTGAAATGGTCTAGAACCGCCACTGTGCACAACTTTGGAACATTTAACGTCTCTAACAGCTTCCCATCAGCTGTCACTCTGAAAGGTGAGGACTCAATAAAGGTTGTGGGTAATACAGTATTCCACAAGGAACTTGAGAATAAAACTCAATTTCCTAACAACAGAGGTGATAGCTGATTGACAAATGGCTTCTATGAAAAGCTTTCCACTATCTGATTGCACCTGATAAGTGCACCCTAGGCTGTTAAAACGTTCTGCCTATAACCATCAAATTACCTATGAGAAGAATGAACAGACTCAGCCCTCTTTTCTAAAGTATGTGGAATTTCCTTGTTTCCTTGCATGAGTTCCTTTAGGTACTTTGATTTCCTTCTACAGTCTGCA
>CAKALG010014062.1:0-10678 GCA_916700815.1 Helicolenus hilgendorfi
ATGCTAGTTATAAAAACCTCTTATTTTATTTATTCTTAGCTTAACTTCTCTGTACTTATTTCTGTCTTTGTGCTGCTGCAACACCTGCATTTCCCTCTAATCAAAATCCAATATTATCATTCAATGTCATCAAAGCCACACTGTATATCTGCATTTGTCCATTGCAGCTTCTAATGATTTTAAATAAAGGCAAACATGGCCTTAGCATATGCTTACTGAAAAAATGAGATAAGATTCAACCATGAGACCTTAATTGAGTGTGTGTGTTCTTGTGTTACAGCGTCATCTACCCTCAGAACAGACGAGGGCAGCCAGAGTATAACCCCTGTGGGAAGTACATGGTCAAGCTTCACATCAACGGAGTTCCCAGGAAGGTAAAAACAAATCACCACAGCCAGTTCACCTGTAGAAATAAAACACAAAGGGGGCACTACCAGACACATAACACACAGCAGAATATAACGCATTATAAATGCATGTTCTGCACACACATTTTGGAGACTACAAGTACCTGTAATGTGCTGGTTTGCAAATATTCTTGCTTTCCAGTTTGTGAATGGAAAGGATAACGGAGATCTCTGTTGCTGTCAAAATAGTTTTTTCACAAAGTAAACTTAAAGATCCAGTGTGTGGCATTTCGGGGGATCTATTAGCAGAAATGGAATATAATATTCATAACTATGTTTTCATTAGTGTATAATCACCTGAAAATAAGAACTGTTGTGATTTCGTTAGCTTAGAATGAGTCCTTCATATCTCCACAGGGAGCAGGTCCTCTTCACGGAGTCCGCCATGTTGCTTCTCCGTGTTTCTACAGTAGCCCAGAACGGACAAACCAAACACTGGCTCTATAGAGAGAGTCTTTGTCGTTATTTTTTTTTTTTTTTCGCGTCGGCCACCATAGTACTCCTACATGTTTGGCATACTAAAGAAGTTTCAGTTAGTTGCAATCTGCAACCTCACTGCTAGATCCCTAAATCCTACACACTGGACTTTTAATACTAGTCTAAAGGACTGGAAAAAGCCAAAGTTGATATAAACGTCTTAGGAAACAAGTTTTTGATCTGCAGTGAAATTATATGAGCAGTCACGGTGTATATTTCTAATGGTACGTGTCCACAGGGGCGTTTTTATCGCAAGGGGACGCACCGCTTCCCAGCATTGGCCGCTTGGTTGGCTGTCACTAGCCTCAAGGATCTCCCCACCTGATTGGACTAGCGCTTTCCCTCCGTGGGCTGCTGTTTCCCTGCTTTCAAACCGGAAAACAATATGGAGGCTCGTTTGGAAACTTTCTTCTCTTATTTCACGAAAATAGTTCACCGAAATGTGTTTCTGAAAACATTTGAGGTTAGAAATAAGCTGAATCTGTCTTTATTTTGGATCAACAAAGCTCAGTTTAAAAGTTTCTAAAGAGTTTCGAGAGGCGGCGAGTGAATTATGATATTGAAAACTAAACGGAAAAAGAAATCAAATTTATGTTATTCTTAAAATTTTGTTTTGTGGAATACTCCACTGGTGGCATCTTTAACATAGACTAACCCATTTCCACCAATGTTTTTGCTCAGTGAGAATGTCCTGGAAGTGTTTGAAAAATGGGCAACCTGTAAAATTTTCATTACACCAAAGACAAGTCTGAAATTTTCATTACAAGACACAGTACTGACTAAAATCAACTATAAGCTGCTCTGCTGCATTTACCTTGTCCTTCTTAATTTTCAGGAGTACGTCTACAATCAACGGCATCGCCTATGTGCCCTTCATGAGTGTTGACCTGAGGGAGCGATTTGCCTTTCCTGTCCCATTCTCGTGAGTTGCTTTCGATTTCAGTTTTTTTTCAGCACAGTGTCAAAGCCAAAATATGCCATTCAAGCTGTCACATGACAGTTACGGATGGGATTTACATTTTTAATTAAAAATATTTAATTGCGATTTGTCAAGTATTTAATACTCTTATCAATATGGGAGTTTGCAAATATGCTTGCTTTATGCAAATGAATGTATATATTTATGATTGGAAATTAATTAACAACACAAAATAATGACAAATATTGTCCAGAAACCTAATTGTTTTTTTGTTTTTTTTATTCTTTTCACCAGGGACAAAACAGGGAAACTGGCACTTTCACCAAAACAGAAAGCCATCTTCTCCCGCTGGGTCCGGCCAGACGAGATCTGCAATAACCCCACCATGATCATGTCTGTGTCCAGCTTCAGCATCAAACAGGTCAGATTAGCTGCTGCCGTTTTCAGCTTTCTTTTATTGTAGTGTACAGTACGCCTCTGGCAGGTCTTTGCTTCCAAAGGTAGTAATATTTTTTTGCTCTGTACCTGTGTATTTTTGGAGGAATTCTGTGTTATACGATGTTATAATATTGCCAGATACAGTTTCATACTCTCTGCAGTACGTTCACTCAACCCAGAATGCATACTGTAGCTATACTGTACGTTTCTGTCAGTGTGAGTGCTGATATTGTACATTCTGCATTTACTGGATGTATGAACTTGTCTAAAATCAGCCAGCAGAGGGCGCAGTATTCACAAAGATCAGGTGCTTTATGACGGACATGTTAAACTTTAACCTTGTTAAACTTTGGTAAGAATATTGTGTATAAACATTCAGCACTCTCACAGTTTATATGTTTAACTGTCAACTTATTTTGTTTTTTTATGTAAATGTATGTGGTAATATGTTGGAATATCATCTTCATACATAAGCAGCTTTATTACTGGCCTACACATATCAAAAAAATTAACTTTAACTTGTATAATTAATGTGATCCTCTCTCCTTTTGCCCAGACGGTGGTGTCTGACTGTTCGTTTGTGGCGTCGCTTGCCATCAGTGCAGCCTATGAGAGGCGCTACAACAAGAAACTCATTACCAGGTACTAAATGAAGTTCTATGTTTTATTCTTCTTAAAAGATGGGGGAGTAGTACTCGCTGTCTTCTGACATTTGTACTTTTTTAAACAGAAAACACACGTTTATATTTGATATTTAATGGAAATGACTTACAACATAACCAACAGCAAGTAGGAAACTTTTAGCTCTCTGGCGATCATCTTCCAACCAGCTGTCACCTTATTTAGGAGGAGGAAGTATCGTATAAATAACATTTCAACATCACGAATCAGCTGTTCCTTGTTCGTTACGGCACCTTCAAAGCAAGCAACAGGAATAAATAGAATCAGGGCGTCCGACAAAAGTACAGCTCAAAACGGACATGATGATGCCATTTTTGGACAATTTTCACAACCCCAAATTCTTGTGTAGTTTCTACTTGTATGCTAGTTATAAAAACCTCTTATTTTATTTATTCTTAGCTTAACTTCTCTGTACTTATTTCTGTCTTTGTGCTGCTGCAACACCTGCATTTCCCTCTTTGGGATCAATAAAGGTTTATCTTATCTTATGTAGACAGCCAGAGTACAACGGACACATTACACTGAAGAACATTTGCAAAAAAAACCTGCATCATATCCATTACATTTGGGACCTTGAGTGCCTTTATATTAAATATTCAATCAAAATCCAATATTATCATTCAATGTCATCAAAGCCACACTGTATATCTGCATTTGTCCATTGCAGCTTCTAATGATTTTAAATAAAGGCAAACATGGCCTTAGCATATGCTTACTGAAAAAATGAGATAAGATTCAACCATGAGACCTTAATTGAGTGTGTGTGTTCTTGTGTTACAGCGTCATCTACCCTCAGAACAGACGAGGGCAGCCAGAGTATAACCCCTGTGGGAAGTACATGGTCAAGCTTCACATCAACGGAGTTCCCAGGAAGGTAAAAACAAATCACCACAGCCAGTTCACCTGTAGAAATAAAACACAAAGGGGGCACTACCAGACACATAACACACAGCAGAATATAACGCATTATAAATGCATGTTCTGCACACACATTTTGGAGACTACAAGTACCAGTAATGTGCTGGTTTGCAAATATTCTTGCTTTCCAGTTTGTGAATGGAAAGGATAACGGAGATCTCTGTTGCTGTCAAAATAGTTTTTTCACAAAGTAAACTTAAAGATCCAGTGTGTGGCATTTCGGGGGATCTATTAGCAGAAATGGAATATAATATTCATAACTATGTTTTCATTAGTGTATAATCACCTGAAACTAAGTATCGTTGTGTTTTTGTTAGCTTAGAATGAGTCCTTTATATCTACAAAAGGATAAGGAGGCTGAAAAGAGGAGATGTCATACCTCATATCATTGGTGGTACAACACATGTGCCATGAAATCTGTTCTGCACTCGCCGAAATTGAGCCTTGCCCGAACCCTCAATAAGCCTTGCTTAGGGAGCAGGTCCTCTTCACGCCATGTTGCTTCTCCATGTATCTACAGCCCAGAACAGACAAACTAAACACTGGCTCTAGAGAGAGCCTTTGACCTTTTTACTGCTAAAACTGCTTTAACGTGAGCCGCAGAATGTAAAACCATGGTACCGCCAGCCTCTGTCTGACTTCCGCTGCTCCTAAAGTAGTGTTATTATAAGTAAGGATGGCCTTTGAGTGAGGCCAACGACATTAGCCGAGGGGTAATCAATTGGTTGCAATCTGCAACCTCACCACTAGATGCCATCAAATCCTACACACTGTCCTTTTAATAAAATAAAACATGGACAAGATGAATCCAACAGTGAGAATGGGCTTAATTCACTGAAATGTGAATGCTTAATTAATTCAAAATGCAAAGTAAAACATCCGTATTTTTAGTTAACAACAGTTTTCATTGATTTATTATTAAATGTATTATAACATGTTTTTAAGAAAATGGCAGCATATAGACAAACTAGTAATGAAGTTAAAGTGATGATCTTTTTTATCATCACTCAAACTCACCTGTATGTCCTGCCACTGTCCTTGCTGCAGGTGATTATAGACGACTACCTGCCGGTGGATCATAACGGAGAGCTGCTGTGCTCCTACTCCAGCAACAGGAACGAGCTCTGGGTCTCCCTGATAGAGAAGGCCTACATGAAGGTGATGGGAGGCTATGACTTCCCCGGCTCCAACTCGGTGAGTGAAGGTGGAGAAACCAGGAGATGCAACTAGTTATTTCACCTGCTACGGTGAAACTGTCCAACACTAGAAGACCCAGATACATACATTGGAGTAGGGATTTGCTGAGAATGAGCAGCAACAACTTGACAGAGCTTTCAATTTTAAAATATATTTTTATTCAGAAAGTCATTCATGTATCCCTTCATGTTGAATTAGACAGGCTTGCCAAGTCTGGGAGTTTGTAATACAACACATCTGAGTCACTTCCAGGTCTTCAATGGTTTTAAAATTATACAAAATCTGAAAAAGAAGTTCTCAAAAATATTGGCAGCCAATTTTCTCAATCGCTTTCAGCAGACATGATATAGAATACAAACAGAAGTCTGGTGTTTGTCAAGGAATTGGGTTGTGGAAATAGTCTTTTGTTTATATTTGTTGTGTGTTACAGAACATCGATCTGCACGCGCTCACCGGCTGGATCCCCGAACGCATCGCTATGCACTCAGACAATCAGTCATTCAGCAAGGACGACACTTTCCGTATGCTCTTCCAGAGGTGAGCAACACACACAGAAAAAGTTATTTCCTAGTTCAAAAGGAACTCTTCACCTTACCTTCCCCCTCTCACTTTATGTTATGCTTTTTGTGTCTCTGCCTCCATCTATCTCCTTCTTTTCTTGTTCTTCACCTCTGTTTTCATTCGTTTCTCTCTCTCCGTTGCCAGGTTTCACAGGGGTGACGTCCTTGTTACCACAGCAACGGGAGTGATGACAGAGGAAGAAGGGGAGCGATGGGGTTTAGTGCCAACACACGCCTACGCTGTTCTTGACATCAGGGATCACAAGGTTAGCGTAATTAAAGTAGCACCAGCGTGTCATCATACACACTCATATTTATCATGACAGCGGATATGGAAAACATAGGCTTTAATGATACATTTGTAGCACACCTATCCTTGGATGAAGCTGAAGTCTTAAACATTGTGGGTGTTTTTGGTGAATGTAAGTTGCTCAATTGGTTTTATGTGCAGTTATGATGGTTAATTGAGTGTCACCCAAATGAAGGCTGTTCAATCAGTAAAATCCACAGCTTGTATGGCCAGTGGATACATTTTCTGTCCTTTCATCCTCTTGCATCTGTTGTAACTGCCATCATGTCTGCGGGTGTGTTGTACTTGTAGGGAATGCGTTTCCTGCAGCTGAAGAATCCATGGAGTCACCTGCGGTGGAAGGGCCGTTACAGCGAGCGTGACGAGAAGAACTGGACACCCGAACTCCTCAAGTACCTCAACTTTGACCCTAAGACAGCACAGAAGTTTGACAACGGTATTCACTCTCTTTTTCCCTAAATGTAATACCTACAGTACGGACAGAAAAATGCCAGTTTACAACTACAATTGTGGCAAGCAAACAAACACTCGCTAATGTTCATCAACCTAATCATGTTAGGTGGTGTGCCGGCCATGTGTTGTTGCCGCAGTTTACAGTCATCTGTGGCCACGGGCACCAGATGCGTCAGGTTACGCGTGATAATAAGGGAGGGAATGACATTCAGTTTGTCATTAGAAGACATTTTCATTAATGTCAAAGGTCCAGTGTGTAGGATCTGGTGGTATCTAGCAGTGAGGGGATTGTAACCAAATGAAGCCTCTCCCGTGTGCCAAGCGTGTTGGAGAGCTGCGGTGTCCAACGCAAACACACAAATGTCCCTCTGTAGAGCCAGTTGTAGGTAATCTGAAGCAGAGATAGTGCATGTACATAAGAAGTGAGTGGTGAAGCTAGAGATAGAGAAAGGTGGCGACGGCAGCGAGTAACGTTATCGACTCCGGCCCATGCAGGAAAAGTTATCAGGGATTGGTTTGTCCGTTCTGGCCTACTGTAGAAACATGGTGGTGCAACATGGCGGACTCCGTGTAGAGGGCACCCGCTCCGTATGTAGATATAAACGGCTCATTGTAAGGTAACAAAAACACAAAGATTCTTATTATCAGGTGATTATTCACTAAAGAAGGCATAGTTATTACTTTTATATAAAATTTCTGCCAATAGATCCCCCTAATTGTTACACACTGGTCCTTTAATGCGCCCAAAAAATAAAAAATGAAATAAAGACTGTTGCAAACTGAAGTCCACCACCTTTGCCGTATAGTCGAGGTACAATCTCCAGCAGCGGTGCTCCATCAAATACAAATCAAACATATATTTTCCTGCGTGTTGCTCTCCAGGTGTTTTCTGGATCGCATGGGAGGACCTTTGTCAGTACTATGATGTCATCTACCTGAGCTGGAACCCCGCCCTGTTCAAAGACTCCTCCTGTATTCACAGGTGTGTGTTTATTTCCCACAGTTTGTTAAAATTGAGATGTATTGTGAGTACATGTGCTCAGTGCTCTGGTGTGTGTACCGTCTGCAGTAGCTGGGATGGGAAGCAGGGCCCAGTGAAGGACGTCTACAGTCTGGCCAACAATCCCCAGTACAAGCTTGAGGTCCAGTGTCCAACAGGGGGAGCTGCTGTGTGGGTGCTGCTCACCAGACACATCACTGACAAGGTATAGAGCAGGGAGATATTGACAAAGGGGGGTATCCTGTATTTGTATTTTGTTCACACCTCAATTCCAGGAATGTTTAAATGTAATATTGTAAGACTTCTTTTTTATCTACTGTAATGATCTAATGTTCTGTTTGTTTGTTCAGGATGATTTTGCACAAAACAGGGAGTTCATCACTCTTGTCGTTTACAAGACGGATGGGAAGAAGGTCTACTACCCAGGTAAGGTTTAATAGATGCTGTCGAAGACATTTTCTCTCTGTGGCACTGAG
Source organism: Helicolenus hilgendorfi (assembly GCA_916700815.1). NCBI lineage: Eukaryota > Metazoa > Chordata > Actinopteri > Perciformes > Sebastidae > Helicolenus > Helicolenus hilgendorfi. The sequence goes on from CAKALG010014062.1 coordinate 7,837, forward strand.
CTGTGAGATTTGTAAACGTAGATGAGTGGCACCAGGAGATGGAAGGTCTTTATTTCTGTCACACAGTCACACACAACAAGGTCACAACCCCCCAACTTCTCTGATACGTTACTCTATTCACAAAGACAGCAGCAGACTTTAAAAGAAATTACTCACTTAAAATAAAACAAACTTTTTACTTCCATGAAAAACTTTGGAATTTAAGAAAAAATTCAGCAGGTTCACTTTAACTGTCAGCTCTTCTAACCTCTAGTTATTCATTATTAATGGACTCCCCTGGCTCCCTCCACAGCGGACCCCCCTCCTTACATCGACGGCATCCGTATCAACAGCCCACACTACCTGACCAAGATGAGACTGACCAGCGCAGGGACACACACCTTCACACTGGTGGTTTCCCAGTATGAGAAACAGAACACCATCAACTACACACTGCGGGTGAGAAAGACTTTCATATAAACTTTTTTAATCTTAGAGATCAGCCACAGAAAGTTTTTTTGGAAAATGAAGTGCATGTACATGTGTACAACCTTTTTATACTCGGTGCCTTATTAGACATTTTTATGCCTCCATGCCAGCGACAGCCGTGGCATTCTGTTATGTTGTTATGTTGTACGCGATATGTTTTTGGGTTGTTCATCCGTCCATCCAGTCCATTCCCGAGAACGCGATATCTCAGGATCGCCTTGAGCGAATTTCTTCAAATTTGGTACAACCGTCCACTTGGACTCAAAGATGAACTGAATAGAATGTGGTGGTCAAAGGTCAAGGTCACTGCAACCTCACAAAACACATTTTTGCCCATGACTCAAGAATTCATATGCTAATTATGACAATATCAAACAAATGTCTAACAGGAAAAAATTATGAAGTGATGACATTTTGGACAGACATAAACTGCAACTTGACTGGTTGGCGGAGGCATACAACCGCAAGGGTGTAGTTTTTGTCTGCCACTTTTGAAATCTATGCACTAAATACAGGAATAACATTTAGAATGTTGTCATTCAATGTTAGATGTATATTTACACAAAAAAGACATCACATGCATGGTAAATTCCACCGTTTGACTAAGCTATTCCTTACGTGAAACGTGAGGAAGTGAAGTTGGCCTGATTTCAGACTCTGCCGATACTTGAACTGTGTGCGTTTGTTCAGTGTAGAAGGAAGAACCAATGCCAACTATTTTACAAAGCAGATCGTAGGTTTATAGATGAGCATATTTGCTGTGTCTTCCAAGCAGTCCTTTTTTTTGCAATAGTACAGTACAGTATCTATACAAAATACACATACAAAGTACAGTGTAAAAATTTACTTGGGAAGTAAACTTGCTTGAGCATGGGTCATCCATGCTGCAGTGAGCATGTCTGCTTTTGTTTTTGTCACATTTGCGTATTGCAGGGTTGCAGTTGAGAACAGCGACTCCTCTCCTCTTCACTTCTCTTCTTCTGTGTGTATGTGTGTGTGACCCAAATATGTTTTTTAGTCATTTATAATTCATGGACTCCTCTTGCTAACTGCAGCGAGGACTGTGGAGAACTGTTTATACTGAAATCACTCATTAAAAATAAAGCATGTACCCTGCCTGTACACATGTCTGCTGCTATGTGTGGTGATGTAGTATGTGTGTGTAATGGCATCAGATCTCCTGTAACCGCTGCGAGCTCTCCCTCTCTCTCTCTTTCCATCTCTTTCCGTCTCTCTCTGTCTTTCTCTCTACGTCTCTCTCTTTCTCTCTCTCTCTGTCTGTCTCTCTCTCTCTCCTTCTCTCTCCGTCTCTCGACCAAGCTAATGCTCCCCCTCAGCTCAGATCAGCGTTTCTCTTTGAAAATCGTCTCGAGAATAACTGATTCAACTCTCTGTTGTTCGCTGAGTTTCCACCAGAGATCAAAGCGGGAGATGTGATTTGTCTTTCACCAGAGCAGCGCTGATATGAAAGATCTTTTTTTGTGCGCAGATAGTCATGAATAAATTAACAGCTTTGTTACAAATTGAGATATCACCATGTTACACTTTGTCTTACAAATTTGCAGATTACGAAGATGCAATATTAGGTAGTCTTATTGTTGTTTGCTCCATAGGTTGTTTCTTATGTTCTTTAATTCACCAGCTTTTGCTTTTATATTTCTCTATGCTTCTTGTTGGCTTTCTGGTTTACAACTCGCACAACATCCATCTTCTGTATATTTTTTAAACCCCGACTGCCAACCAGATTTATTTTGTTAGACCAGCTCATTTCAGTGTAAAATAACAGTTGTGTTTCTCTCTGTAGGTGTACACCGGATGCAAATTCACCTTCTCCAAGATCCCAAATCCCTTTACTCAAACCAAAAGGGTATGTTATCCACACACCTACTGTATGTACAAGTAACTAGACATACATAATATCATAATTGTGTTTGGGTCTCTGCTTCTGTCTTCAGATCAACGGCCAGTGGAAAGGGCCCAGCGCTGGAGGTTGTGGGAACTATAAGGATTCATACAAACACAACCCGATCTATCAGATTAACCTGGAGAAGCCTGGACCGCTGCTCGTCGAGCTCCGAGGATCCAGGTCAGGCTGATAAGACCAGGAACTGATGAAGTCATATATTAGGCAACATCTGAACCTTAATATCTGACAATGACAAGGCAAATTTGTAGTCCAGAAGAAGCTCCAATACAGCTTTATATCTGAGTTACCTTCAGATTCTTATTACATTGTGCTCGAAGCAATAAACTTAAAGAACAGAAGCAAATGATTTTTACTCCAGGTTTTATCTCTCAGGCTATATACAGACAGCATTAATAATACAGTTACACTACCTGCTGCGCAATGTGCACACCACCGCGGAGGAATCGC
>CAKALG010014063.1:1360-12078 GCA_916700815.1 Helicolenus hilgendorfi
ATGTATTTGATACATGCATTGATGCTTTTTGATATGAACATAAACTCCTAGATCTTTGTAAGAATTGTAGTAGTAGTGACTAACTTAACATACAGAAAGAAAAAGTCCTTCAAAAGTCAGCAACACTTACTGAGAAGAGCATATTCCTTCGGTTTGTCCTGGTTAATTTCCCAGAGGAAAGTGTTGGTATCCTCCATACATCTTTGAGACACATTCAAGGCCTGCGTATTTTCCAGTGCTACACTACACCTTGCAAACAGAAGAAACACCATCCAACCCAGGTCCATTTTTAGGAATGAGTGCACCTCTTTAGTGGAAACGGTGTTTAAATAACGAAGGATTTACATCATCGTAAAAAAAACTGGTTTGGCATTTGCAGAAAATGTAATATGCTTGGACCTGTCCAGCTTGTCCAACTCCACTTTTGCTAGTTAAAGTCTGTGTAAAGCCAAAATAAATATGCATAACCTTTGAGGTCATCCTTGGTTCCTTTTTTGTCTTTCAAAAACAACGGTTGTGAAGATGGGTGGAGTTATGTCACCCATACCAAAAAAATAAACCCTGCAACAATGAAAAAAACAACAAATTGTACCTCCTCACAGTTCTTAACATCATGTAATAGATATTTATGGAATATACATGCATGTCTGACAGATTTAGATAATTTAGATAATTAAATCGATCAATGAACGATGAAAGAATGTTTAGAAGTTGTGAATAGGATGACAATTTTACTGAGAATCAAATCATCAGTTATGATCAGCACGATATGTGTAAATGGTTATTGTGCAAATTGAAGACAATTGTACACAAGTGCCAAAACACGTGCAATTTGCTTGAATGAATGAGAAAATATCTGTTATGAACAACAAACTAATTGTTCAGAGATTTTAGCTTATTGTTTTGAAAAAAATAGTCTATAAACAACAATCTCACATGGTTGCCCACGTTCGCCTCCAGGTGGGTCAGTGCCTCGTGCATGGCAATGGCGATTGCATCGTCCGTGGACCTGTTGGTGCGATATGCAAACTGCAGGGGGTCTTTTGTGGCTAGAAGGGTGGAGCAGATGTGTTCCTTGATCGCCCTCTCAAAACATTTCATGATGATCTGTGTTAGTGTCACAGGTCTGTAATCATTGAGGCATGTGACTTTGGCCTTTTTGGGGACAGGGATGATGGTGGATGTCTTAAGGCATGTTGGAACGACAGCCTGTGTGAGGGACACATTAAAGATGTATGTTAGCACAGGGGCTAGCTGGTGAGCACAAGCCTTGAGGACACGCCCCGATATCCCATCTGAGCCAGCTGCTTTGTAAGTGTACACCCTCCTAAGGATCTTTGTGACATCACCTATATTCAGCCTAAGTGTGCCTGCCTTGGAGCCTTGTTTTCCTTTGTAATAAGTGATGAACTGTAAGCCTTGCCACAGGCTTCTACCGTTGGAGTCCTTGAATTGGTCTTCCAACATGTCTCTGTACTGTCTCTTAGCCACAGTGATAGCCTTGACAGCTGCATTTTTAACCCAAGGATCGTCATTTGGGTAGGAACGTATAGACTTTGTTGGCATAGCAGTGTGCTTTCAGGGCTTTAAATAATTTTTAATTTCTCCAATTTTCCATTTACAGGTTGTTTATTCACCGGTTTGTTGTTTGTAATTTTTGAATATGCCTGAGCAGAAGGCCTGCTAGTTCCTTGTGAGAATGAATTCATTCCTGTTTTGGTTTTAAGATGTGTTGTATAATAGTCGAACTATTATAATAATAACAATAATAATAATAATAATAATATGCTTTAATCCTTCTTGTAAAGCAAATTTTATACACAAAATGCAGCTCAAAGTGCTTTACAAAATAAAAAAGAAAAGAGCAGTTAACATAAATTATCATTACCATAACCACTTTCACCCTCATCATTTCTATAATTGTAATCCTTTGAATGTCCTTGGTATAGTTAGCATTAATAAATAACTGCAAGACTTTGTAGACTTACACTTATAAAAGATAAGACACATCATTTGATGGGATTGATTGAGATGTATTTGATACATGCATTGATGCTTTTTGATATGAACATAAACTCCTTGATCTTTGTCCTGGTTAATTTCCCAGAGGAAAGTGTTGGTATCCTCCATACATTTTTGAGACACATTCAAGGCCTGCATATTTTCCAGTGCTACACTACACCTTGCAAACAGAAGAAACACCATCCAACCCAGGTCCATTTTTAGGAATGAGTGCACCTCTTTAGTGGAAACGGTGTTTAAATAACGAAGGATTTACATCATCGTAAAAAAACTGGTTTGGCATTTGCAGAAAATGTAATATGCTTGGACCTGTCCAGCTTGTCCAACTCCATTTTTGCTAATTAAAGTCTGTGTAAAGCCAAAATAAATATGCATAACCTTTGAGGTCATCCTTGGTTCCTTTTTTGTCTTTCAAAAACAACGGTTGTGAAGATGTCACCCATACCAAAAAAATAAACCCTGCAACAATGAAAAAACAACAAATTGTACCTCTTCACAGTTCTTAACATCATGTAATAGATATTTATGGAATATACATGCATGTCTGACAGATTAAGATAATTTAGATAATTAAATCGATCAATGAACGATGAAAGAATGTTTAGAAGTTGTGAATAGGATGACAATTTTACTGAGAATCAAATCAGTTATGATCAGCACGATATGTGCAAATGGTTATTGTGCAAATTGAAGACAATTGTACACAAGTGCCAAAACACGTGCAATTTGCTTGAATGAATGAGAAATTATCTGTTATGAACAACAAACTAATTGTTCAGAGATTTTAGCTTATTGTTTTGGAAAAAATTATTCTCATTTGAGAATTTAGCTAAAGGGAAGGAGAAAAACTGTAAGCGTTGCTAAATCTGGGCGCAAAGTAAGGCACAAGGGTTAAATGAGTTGTATTCAGTCTTTTAATTAATTACAAGTGTGTTTTGGGGGCGTAACAGGTGTAGTTTGTATCATTATTGCATAGAGCAGATTAGTAATCAATCATTAAATAATATCAAAATATGTACCCATAATTGATAACTCAAAATTATTAAACATAAACTCATGAATTGTTGTAAAATGTGAAGGAGAGTGGTGACACTCGGCTTCAAATATCGCACACAATTAGTTTTAATATCAGACTTTACCCAGGCGCCACCCAGTTTTATAAAAACAGGGAAAAATTCACAATTTGATACTAATCAATTGAGTCTCTTAATTCAGGGTTGCTATGGAGTTCTATGGAGGCAATAGTGAACAGTGATTTGAATTGTTTATATACACACACAAAATCAAGTAACAAGGTTCTTTATAAAAGTGTTTGACTAACTACATGACTAAACTACTAACAGAATATAATTGAATAAATGATCAAATAAAAGGAAAAAGGGAGTAAAATGAATAAAGGATAATTGAAGGAATACAATGATGAGCATTCATGAATAGAAACAACTTAAATGTGTCAATTCAGTGACTGATATCTCTCTGATTGAATTTGACGTTTGTTTATCAACTAAATTTAGTTTAGGTATTCATGTACCATTCAGCAGCAGAGAGTTTAAGAAGCTCCAGGGAAGATTGAGAAGCAGTTTCATCTTATTAATTTAGGCGTGGTCTAATTCAGGTTTAGAATTTACGAATGAATTTTTTTATTTTTCTTGCGTCTAACATTAATTATCCATTTTGTAAACTGACCTTATTTATGAATTGACTATAAATTTGTTTATTAGTCTAATCATCAAACTCTTTCTGCATCTAAACATCACCAGCGCTGAGTAGACTGGTGGATGGAGGTTGTGCTGTTTGGAGTAGAGTGACAGCAGCTTCTGTCTGAAGCAAGGCATTTTGGATCCAACGGTGCGACCCATTTTGAGTCGTTTCTCTCCCTCAGCATCCTCGGATATGGTTGGCTGGCATGTTATCTTGATGCATTTTTCCATCTCTGTCTCTCTCTGTCTGGTGTAACATCTCTGTGCCATTTCTTCAACCACCCGGATAGGCGGTGCGTAACGTGGATCCATCAGCCTCAAAATGCCGCTGTTTAGGGGAAGAGGGCCAGCAAACTTTGAAGTAGCCTACGTCTACACTCGCACACAGAGTGATGAGGAGAGGAGATGCCACAGAGGCTTGTGTGCTGCAGGTTGAGCAATACAGAATGCCTGAGAGCCTTACTTCATTATTCATTCATTCATTATTCGTAACTGCGTAATAGCAGGAAAATACCGCGCCAGACTTTGGACCAGGTTTTTGTTGGTCAATGACGCAATTGCTTTCTGCTGCTTCAAGATAGCAATGCACCAACGAAGCACCTGAACACACCTCATTTCAAGACCACGTTGTGTTACTTACACAACGTGGGCGCTGAGCGTGAAAATGACAACTTCGATTGATTTTTTTTTTTCTAATCATCGTCTGAGCCATCACATGCAAAATGATCTTTTCAAAAATCACCTAAACATTTTGCCAGTAGGACTCACACGATGACAAAATAACTTTTCATTTTGATGGCATTGACCAACTTACTGACACAATAACTAGGTTTAGAAGCATGAATGTGTGTGAAGTGTTTTGGGTGAGTTACTTCCTTTTGCAAACATCCAATAGAGTTGTGATGTCCCATCAAACAGTTGTGACAATTGCACTGTTTCAAAAAATTAGCAAAAGCGATTGAGAAAAAGTTTCAAACGGGACACGAACACAACTCCTGGGGGAAAGTCCACTGTTAGTTGGACCCATCCACCTCACCTCCATTCAGTTTGGAAGCCGAGTTTGCATGTGTAGAAGTTTTTCTTTAGTTTAGATATTTTTTCCCAGTGTTATTTCTGTCGTTATGATTTCACATTAAAACTAAAGAACCATTAACTAATTATTCAGCAATCACTATAAAAATGTTCTGACTGTGTGTCTTGTTATGTACTGCTCCACTTTAGGAGGACGTATGGCTTCTCAACCAGCACAGTAAGCGCACAGCTGATGCCCAGCGTGAGCAACAGGTTGCCAAAGAACAGGTACATCTGAAGAAGACATGAGACATGAGGTTAGAAAGGGATACAGAAACACAGCTAAATAATGGTCAAATCTGAAACACCTCGGTATTAGGCTCGATGAAACTGAATGAAATGTGCTGACTTACAAAGCTGATGTCTGTGTAGTGGATTGGGGTCTCTTGCAAGCCATTGTAGAGGATCATGAAGACAGGATGTGTCAGATAACAGGCAAAACTAATGTTGGAAAGAGGACCCCAGAAACCCAATGACAAGAGGATCTTGATAAAACCTGGAGAGCATAGAGCACAGAAGAAAACGTAGCATTGATATTTTTTAAGAACATATTTCTGCTTTGATGTATGTAAAAGCTTTTACTCACATGTCACTTAATAAGTGTGCAAACATGGTACAACTATATTTCTATCCATATTTGTTTAACTAAATCATTAATTTGGGTCTTGTATACTCTAGAGAGGTAGGTGAGGGTTACAAATGTATTGTTTTAAGTATTGCTCATGGCTGAAATGGAGAAAATGGGCCAAATTTAACAGTATATTTTTCTCATTGCTATGAGGCATGGAATCATTACACAGCAAGTTACTGTCTTATAGTGTGATCAATCATGAATCAACTAATTGTTAAGATAAGTATTTAAAATGGTATTTTATGGGATTTGGACTCTGGAATATCCCTGCTCTTGATTTACCTCCGTAACCCTCCTCACAGGCCAGTATGATCCAGGTCACAGCCAGAGTCCAGAGCGGCCTGTGCAGTGCCTGGTAGAGGGCATGTGGCACAGATGGATAGTCTGGGGTCTCCTTGAGGACGTAGGCCAATGCAACCAACACAGCCAAGAGTAACGGACAGCAGAACCAACCAAGTGCTGCCTGCCACTGGAACGACAGCAAGACACGATAAGCACATGAATATCTAGTAAAAGAATAAGCTGTGTGTAGTGATTCTGACCTTTTTCTTTACCAGCTGATCCTTCTTTGTTTTCAAATATATTCCAGTCAAGATCCCTATTAAAAACGGCCCATATCTAGTGTATGGTTTCACATAGTAATGCAAGGCATAATTATCAGATGTCCTGCAAAAAAAAAGCAGGCAAATAAAACATTTTTTTAATTGTAAAGAAACGATGAAATGGCTGGTTAGCGTTTACTCTCCTTGACATTGGATTTCACAGTAAGGTAAATAAAATATATATAACTTGATATCTAATGCTTGATTTATACTCCTGTGGCTGTGCGCCTATGCGTTCTGTGTGCACGCCAGGCATACATAGTACTGTGGCGGACTGTGTGTTGCATGTAATTTGCTTTTGATAACGATCTGTGGTCTTCAAATGTTTTGTTAGGCGGTCTTTGATTTATTTGATAGGCATGATTAAATTTTTCCATTCAAGTTTTGCCAAACGCAACTCCATCGCTGGAAATAAAAGTATTAACAGTTGGATTATGAGGAGGAGCTCATGTGCATGGAATTAACATGGTTGTTGTTGTTGTTGGTGGTGTAACGTATGTGAGGTGCTTGTCTGGAAATCCCACCGCCTCTGATGTCCATTGAAACCTTAAGCAGCATCCGCAGTGCCTACCGCATGCCCACATTTTTCAGTTGTGCAGCGTGTCTCTGCAGCTCTCTGAGAGCTCTGCAAACCATCTCTGTTGCTCTGCGCAAGCTCTAAGCAAGCTTTATCACTCAAGTATAAATTAGGCATAAGTCACCTTACATTTCATGCGTTTGGCTGTTTACATTAATACTAGATCAGCATCACTAAGTCTTACAGTGTAGACGGCTGAAAGACTGGCAGGTGCATGAGTGCAGTTATAATAGCACCGGCCGCAGTGGTCAACAGCAGAAGGCCTCCAGCAATGACCGCAAACACACCTCTGTTTCTGATAAACAAAAGACAGGATGAATAACATTACAGAACTAGAGTTGTTATGGTGGGAAATGGCCATGATTCAAAAATGTAGTTTGTCAAAGGTAGAAATCACGGACATACAGTCTGTAAAAATAGACCAACAGAGGAGTGGTGGCATAACACTGGAAGTCCAGAGACAGGTACCATGTCCAAGGAATACACTGAGGAGAGATCAGGAAATAAAATGTTTAGAAATAGGTCAGTATAGAGATACGTCAAAATAGAATTGGTGCCACTAAATTTTTGCTTAAACTTACTATCTCATGGACTGGGAGGAGATTGCTAATCAATAGTATGTTAGCCCACCAGTACGTCTTACAATCCATCTGTGTATCTAGAAATTGGAACCAGGGTCCACCCTGGAGCAGCGAGATGAGGCCAATGGTTAGACACATGATAAACATATGCAGTGGTTGAACCCTGTAGCAAAGGAAACACAAAGAGAATTCACACTTACTGCATGTTTCTAGTTTTATATCACACATACAATGAAGAGCTTCTAATCTGTTTTTATTGCCAAGAGAAAAATGACAGTGACACAGACAGATTAGCATAACTTTGGTTAAATGTAAGATACAGTACCTTTTAATCCTCCTGAAGAGGTAGTTGCAAACCAAACTGGGGCTCAGTTTGTCTTCAGCCCTGTCGATGGAGCCCAGCAGAGACCTTGCACTAAGCAGACCCCTGCAACACAAAAGCTGCTCTAGAAAACTGCTTTTTCACAGACACACTACAGTAAATCCACCACTATTTTAAACTTAATGTTGTTTCAGTCTCACCCTAGCAGTAAAAAGGTGTCCACAGCCAGAAAAACAGGCCCACTGATGGTAAGCACATGCAAGGGGTTACTTTCAACTGTTTTCTTCCAGTCTTTGTAGTTATCTGCAATAGAGAGAATGGAATATATAAGAATATAAACTCGGAAAAAAAACATTTGGAAATATGTGTTTGGTCAATTATTTCTCTGTTGTTACAATGCTAATTGGCATTGGATTTTACATCGTTAGAAAGCCTGTTTATTTACATTTACAATGATGTCCAACTTGTAAGGATCATGCATTTGTGGGACGAGCAGCACAGCTGATTATGTGGGTAGCGCCCAAGAAAGATTTGCCAAAATGCTCTGCCAGTGGTAAACAGTGTATTCTCCTGCTGGTATTGACTCTTGTTTTGAGTTGTTAGGTGGATTGGATGATTGAACTCTCTATCAGTAACAAGGAACAAACATGACATATTGGACATTTTACACTTTATTCATTTAATACACCATCAGGAGCCTAAGTAGCAGGTGGCTTTTCAACGATGTGAAATCCAATGCCAATTAGCATTGTAACAACGGAGAAATAATCCACCAAACACAGATTTCCACACTTTTTTTCCCTGAGTTTATAAGTAATTAAATGACTTGTAGACTGAATGAGCAACTGACAGTAAGTCTTATCGTACCCAGGTTGGTTATTACGGGGAACTGTGCAGAGTGTCCACATACGATCCATAACAGGCTGAGAACACGGATGCCATTCAGGGAGGAGTAGCCTCCTCCTGGGATGGACGAGGAGGTGCTAAACACACCCTGACTGGTGGTCTGTAGAGAAAACGCCTGAAGGCACCGGAACACACAGCTCCGAGGAAAACACATTGGAGTGGGCCTGGTGCTGTCTAAGAAAGACAATATTCAGTCAACGTATCAGTGGTCAGTATTTACTTATCATTAACATGTGCTAACACAAAAACATATGATACAAAATGTCCTTACTACTAACGTCCTCTGAGGTGCTACTATTATTGCTACTGGAGGAGCGATTGGTCTTCAGGGTCCCATAAAGGTTGAGGCCAGAGTTTAGACAGGAAGACTCCATTGTGGGACTGACCTCTTTGCTTCGTTGCCATCTTATTATAGCTGTAAACAGGGTAGCCGCAAGAGGAATTGCTACCATTAAACAACACACAAACCTGCAGGAGAGAAGGTATCTGTTTTAGGGGAAGACTCGCCAATGCGAAAGATAAAAACAGAGTTAAACCTTGAAATGTAAATAGACAGTACTGACAGACAGGTGACATCTGATGCATCAGGGACAATGGTGTTGGGCAAACAGTGGGTCATGATCATTTCCTGAGTGGACTGATTGACCAGGATGGGAGGTAAAGGAGGAATGAGGGACATCTGACCAAACTGAAGTCTCCCTGTTAAAAATGTGAAACAAGTCACAAATAAAACAAAACAAGTATTGGACTGAACAAAAGGATATTGTCCAGAGGAAACAGATTTTAAAATCACTGACCGTACAGCACCAGCATTTGCACATCGTCTTCTCCACAGGAGTCAGGAACACAAATACCCACAAAGTACTGGACTGTTCCCTACGGTGGTAAAAACACTTAGTTCAAAATCTAAGCCAACTGTCAGGATGATAATTATTGTATTTTATCTTCTTTAATGACATTGTTTGTTGTTACCTGCCTAAGGAACACTTGGCAGTACTGTCCAGAGAAGGCGGGACCGCGTGCAGAGCGACACTCCGACGACAGGCCAGGCTGGTTGGCATTTCCTCCTTCGACATTGCTGCCCATCTTTCCAAATGCATCATACACTGACAATACACACACAAGCACCACCAAACAACACACAAATACAAACTTAGTGCAAAGAACAAAACAGCGATCCACTGCACTGTTGGATAAAAAGAGATTCTTTCTTGATTCAAGAATAATAAGATTTAGTGACTCTTCAAAAACCCATTTACAGCTCTAACAGTTTCTACTTCCTAAATAAACCTAAAAGGGGAACATGGCTTGCTATTTTTGACTATATGATAGTGATATTTTGCACTTTTATTGAGTACATTGGAGTAATACTAAGTGAAACACGACCCCGAAGAACTCAGTAATATAGAAAAAGTCTTTTTGGTCAGGTATCAGACATTATAAGTCTCTGATTGACGCACCACCACTATGGAGAGAGGCTCTGTAGTTTCAACAGACCTCTCCGACACTGTATGGTGAGTGATCTGCACCTGCACTGTGAAGTCTTACCTGGAAAAACACACATGAATTCCCATATGACCATTCTCACAGCAGTCACATTGCCAGTGATTGGATATGTATAGATTTAGGAAAAACGATTGGGAAAAGTCGGATTTCTGTGTCCACACTCTGAAAAAATATGATTTGTGTCACATGAGAGCAAAAAATCGGATTTGGACCACATTTGATTGCAATGTGAATGTAGCCTTTGTGTGTGCATGCTATGTGAGCATCTGCCTGAGTGTAAGGTAGCAGTGAAAACATGGTATGGTATTTCATTGATTTGGGCATTCTCTCAATAAGCAAGCGGAATGGATTTGATAATGAAGCACTGAAACAGCGCTCTTTTCAACATGGCAAAAACATGGTAAAAGTAGGGGGATGTAAACTAATATTTTTTTTAAAGTGTGTGTGGGACATGTCCCACCCTCATATAATAGCTGCGACACTCAAAAAAAATGTCAATCATTTTAACACTAATACAGTTTTTGTGGTACAAAAGCGTAGGTTTGCTGAGCCTGATGTAACAAATATTTACTTTGTGATGCCACCAACATCTTGATTGCCCCCTGGTGGCTGGCTGCAGAACACGTGAGAAATCCCACCCCCTCCTTATTAGCGTTTGGAACATGGGCCAAACAAAAAAGTCAAACTATAGCTCATATAAATTTTTCCCGTCACAAGTCTGTGTAATAGAACATGAGTCAGTTTGATCATTAATGTAGTTATAGAGATATCATAGTTGGTTGTTGTGTCTTTCTAGCCAA
>CAKALG010014064.1:0-12897 GCA_916700815.1 Helicolenus hilgendorfi
CATCTGGTGCTCTGTGCAGGGCAGGGACGCCTCCCGCAGGAACAGAACCGCCATACTGCAGTGTGAGGAAAAAGATTTAGGACTTTATCCTCCTTTGGGGGTATGCAAAATGTTTTATGAGGGTTGCGCTGCTAAGAAATGTGCACCAGCCTCCTGTTAGTTAGCATCTGTTAGCAGGTGGATGTGAAATCAATACTCTCTGAAACATAAAGCACATCATTCTGTTATGGCATTAGAAGGATTCATCACTACTATCACTGCTGCTGAGTACTGCTGCTACCGTATGTAGGTGCATAATGTGCTTACTACCTTGTACACAAATTAGCAATATGTATCAAACCCTGTGGACTGTATATGTCTTTATTTATGCTTGTCTTTGTTTTGATGCCATTTACCTGTATTTTATATACTGGATGTCACAATCATTTTTGATGACATATTTAGGTAACACTTCATTTTACAGGTCCGCAAATTTCAGTGTAATTAGGTGATAATTAAAAAGTAACTAATTAATTACTGCCAAATTACCCCAATATTTACTTCAAAATGTATCAAAAATTCCTTTGTTTGGCTGTCTTGACTTGGGACTTGACGCTGGACTTTTATTATTATTATTTTATATTTATTATAAACCTTATTTAATAATTATATTCCGCTATTTCCCAATAAGCAGTAATAAATAGCTGGTAATTTATTTAATACATTTCCAGGAAAAGAATACAAAGTTAATTGATATGCTTTATTTCCATGTCTGCTGGTAAATAGATAATTAGCAAATAATTTCTTTAAAAAAAACTCCCTGAATCATCACATTAGCTACAAGATTACATTTGTGTAGACAATAAGTCACACAATGGTGAGATTTGTGCCTGATCAGAAGTGTCTTCTGTTAGTTGTGGTTTTCCACCTCCGATGAAGAGCAGCACACAACCGCTTCTCAAGAATAAGGGCCCTATTTTAACGATTATATGCTATTTTAGCACATAATTATTTTTATTTATTAATTACCATGAAATTTGTGGACCTGTAAAATTAAGTCGTACCCATATTTCGAAGCGTGAGCCTTCTTTTCTAGCTATTACAAATATTGTTGTAACTAGTGTTGTTGTGCTAGAGGATGTTTATACTTTGTGTATTTGACTGACCTAAGGTTGTAGGGGCTCAGTCTTCTGATCTCTGAGGGATACAGGCCACACATCAGATGGCCAAATGTTGCCAGATCAACAGCTGCTAGCTGCTCCGCTTTCAGTTTGCGTTTCCGCATCACACCTAAAATCACCGCTCTCATCTGTAAAAAAGATATTAAAAAAATTAAATAGAAACATTGAAGGACGACACCACAGGTGAATAGGGTAGACTTTTAATAGATGCCACCAAGTGACTTCTCCAGTTGATTACTTACATCAGGTTTTCTGAAGTTTATGTTTAAATACGCAAATGAGGCATTATCTTATCAAATATGTGCTAATTTGCATACATTTCCAGAACAGAAATGTGAACATTGGATAAAACCAGGTTCAAAATTCCTGTTTCATTTTTTTGTCATGTTAGACTCAAAGGTTTTTATGCAGGGAATTTTAGATATCTCTTTTTATCACTACATAAATCAGAAAATACTGTCAACAGCCAAAAAATCAATTTTTGCCATGTTTTTGGAATAAAATGTTGTATAAATCAGGTTATGAATAATATATGAACAAACCCCTGTGTAAAAACCTTCAGAATATAGATAGATATGAAACTGGAATGATTGGTATATACAGTATAAGTGCTACTGAAGTGGAGATTTCTGACTCAAGAGTATGAGAAAAAAAACTAATTTTGAGAAAACAGCCTTAAAAGATATGCATTGTTAAACTCCATACATTCTGAAGACACTACAGGTGAATAGGGTAAACATGTTTAACTAATATATATCACCATGGAACTTCCCCAGTTGATTACTTACATTAAGACAATTATTTATTGTATTACTGGCATTTTATGATTAGATATGCAAATGAGGCATTATCTAATGCTAACTTTAGGCGACTTTAGGAGAAATCTTCAGATGTAAATAGACAAAGTAGTAAAATAAACACCTCAATGTGTATATTGGATGTTTTCTTCCCACTAGTCTGAAAGAAGACATGTTATGGAAGCAAAATAGCCCAAAATCTCAAAATTGACCAGTGCATGAAAAACATTGCTTTTGCCTCACACACACACACTAGTGGACATGTTTAAGTCTTCAGGAGGAGATTTTTTCATTTACTTGAAGTTTTACATCAGAATGAAAAATTCAAAACCTTTTTAGGGCTCCAGCCCGTCAGTGTCCCGAGATGTACCAACACACCCTGATCAGTGAGACTGGCGTCGTGCAGCTCTCTTTCTCCCATCTCAGTCACCACTGGGCCCAGAGCCAGCACCTGATCTGCTCTCAGCTCTCTCACTGGACTGAAGGACTGGAATGAGTGAAGAACATGTTTCAACTACAGATTATGTTGATGTTAAAACACTACACGTTTGACTCAGCTATCTTTGTCTCTCAGGGCTGGAGAGTATCAGATTTTGAGATGATGATCTGATACATTCTTAACTTCACAGTTTTACTGACCTGCCTGAGTTTCACCCACAATGCCCGGCGCTGCTCAGAACTCATTGAAGCGTCCTGAGCGAAAACTTGTACACACTCTTTCAGATCTTCCTGTGACATCCGGCTGAGCTGAGTGGACGTCCAAGCTGAAGGAAACGTCCCTCTGATGTCTGCACAGCTTGGAACCGGCACTGCTCGAAGAGATGCCAGTGAATTCAGCACATTGATACACAGTATAACTCCGTATCACAACAGCACTACAAGTTATAGGAAATATGTATTGAACCTTTTGCCCTCCTGCTCCGTGCTTTGACAATCCCTCGAATGAGACTCTGAGTCTGCTGTCTCTGACGACGCTGGTCCATACACTCAGTAACACAGACTCCACCCACCACACTGTCCTCCCAGTGACGTTGACCCACCAGGACCTGCTCCACTGTGTCTTTATTCAGCACTGTCTGCAGGAGGGGAGACACATATTGTCACACTATGGCTTAGAAAAACAGTTAAAGTGCAATGAAAGGAATCATTTGAGTGGGCTGATGCTTTTGGGTGCTTACCAGTGGGATGGAGTTGATCTGCTTGTTTGAGAGAGAAAACACCAGCCTGCCCAGATGTTCCACATCCCCGACTTGCCATCTGGACGGCTCCCTGGCAAACAAGTACACATATCTTACCATTACTGCTGTTTTATGTAATCCATGTCTTACTGCAAGCATATTTTCCTATCAGGCATTTTATGTGTTTTAGACTGCATACAAATTATTATTTTTATTCTACTTCTCTTTTATCAATAACTTATAAATCATTACTTTCCATGGGAATCATCACTGCCTTGTACGGAAACAGCACCGAACAGGTCCTGAGGTTTATTCGGCTGAACATACAATAGGTGGTGCTCTACCCTGCCTAAAGGATATATACACCGTTTCAACGGATCTGCATTGCTAGGTAACAGCGTGGGTCCATGTTTACTTCCTTTGTCAGCTAATGCCATCCACATACACTGCAACAGGAAATAAACTACGTTGCAAGAATAAGGCTAGGAGAATCATTAAGGATCCCAACCACCAAGATAACACAAAAACATTTAATTGATTGATTGATGTGATTGAATCAAAATGTATAGGTCAGTATACTATACAGTTTTCACTTATAAGTGAATCTTCAGCCATGCTATAGCGGTATGGCTCTATGGATGGCAATGTCCGTCTGTCTGTCCACCCGATTCGACTGTTATCAGGCCACTATAAGCACTATAGATGTGGGTCATTAGGGGCCTACTACACCTACTACATTTTAAAAGTGAACGTGAAACTTAAAAGCAACATGTTCTAACATGTTGTAAAACTGAATGAAACATCACAATATGAACACAAACAAAATGGCTTCGTTAGGTTTAAGCAATACAACTACAACTTTTTTAGGTTTAGGCAACAAAACTACACCTTCTTTATGTTATTAGAATAGATGATAAAACCTACTAGTGGGTGTAGTAGGCCCCTATTGACCCACATCTATGGGGCTTATAGTCTTTAAGTCAACATCTGTTATAGGAAAGTAAGCCATTATAGACTGTGTGTTCATGAAACACAGGAAGAAGCATTTACTGTAACTTATTGATATTGAATCACTTTTGTCTGCAGTTGGTTTTTGGATGTATGTGTGTGTAGCCAAATAATATATTGGTAGCATTTTGAAATCAATCTCTTGACATATTTTTTACAAAAGGTGTCATAACCATGACGTGCAGATTCCTGTTTCAGTTATATTGAGTTAAATTAAAGGTACATGTCATATAGTTGTCATTAAAATGTCCTGTTTTTTCCTGAAAATATAAAAACAGATCACTTTTCAATTCTTCTATGAATTCCCAACTGTTTTTAGTTGCATGTGTGCCACCAATAAATCACTTTTTTTAATTTAAATTAAGCTCTTGACATATTATTGCGCAGGTGTCATACCCAGGACATGTCGTGTTTTCTCTAACAGATGTGTTTTTTACCCGAGCAGGTTTTTCTGAGTGAGCAGGGCACTAATATCTCTCAGAGCCTCTTTAGGAAGACAGAAACTTCTAATCTCCTCCAG
This sequence comes from Helicolenus hilgendorfi, assembly GCA_916700815.1. Classification (NCBI taxonomy): domain Eukaryota; kingdom Metazoa; phylum Chordata; class Actinopteri; order Perciformes; family Sebastidae; genus Helicolenus; species Helicolenus hilgendorfi. Next base: position 4,664 of record CAKALG010014064.1, read on the forward strand.
CCGCAGAGCCAGCGCTTCTCTGTCCACCAGAGCCAAACTGTCCCGGTCCAAGAAAGGCAGTAGAGGCCCCAGGACGTCCAGAGTGGTGCCATCAATCTCCCCCTCAGCCTGAAAAGAGCCCTGCAGAGCATCACACACAGTCAGTAGGCCTGGATTACAGGGATTTCACACTGCTATCACTTCACTTGTGTGAGAAGCTGTTGAGAGGATTAGGCAGGTTATGTTCTGAATCTCTTTCTCCATCTGTTTCTCTCGTTGTATGGGTGTGTGTGTGCTTTCTTGAGAAGCCTGAACCAACAAATGTAGTTTGTTCTTTCTGCCCCATTAAGCTGTTAATACAAATCAAACACATGAGTCACCATCACCAACGCAAGCGCTGATTTCATTTCACCAGAAATAGCAGCTGAGTTCCAGTTCTGACTGCTCATGCTGCCGCTTACCATCTTAGCTACCCTGAGGTTAATTTAGGATTTCTGGTTTCAACTTAATGATGTTTATATATTACATGCAGCAATGTGTCTACTCCTGCACACCATGTAAGAATATGCAGTAAACGCAGTATTTGTATAGTTCATGTTGGTGTTTTACCAGCTCAGTTACGGCTTTCTCAGCTAAATTGGTCTGCTTGTACTGCGGCAGTCTGAGGAAATCAGCAAAGTGTGCCTGAATGTGGTCCAGAACGGCCCTAAAGGATGCATTAGAGAGGTCCTCTATCATCGTTACGCTGGAAAAGAGCAGAGCAGAGGTATTAATGTAGTTAATTTGAAATAAACTGTGAAATATTTACGTTTATCAAGGATATACTTACGGTAAAGTTGCAGCAAACCCAGAGCTCAAAGCACTGAGGTCGAGTTCAGGTTGTTTCCTCAGTTCGTCTACGATACATTTTCGCTGGTAACACAGCCAAAACACATCTAAACTTGTTAGAATTAAACAGATACTGTGATGAAGTGTTTTAGGAGTGTTGAAGTGTTTGTTCCTCACCAGAGCAGGTCTCGTGCCTCCAGGCAGCTCACTAACAAACTGAAGCAGCTCCACAAAATCGGTATCGTTGATCCAAAGCTTCAGAAAGTCACAACTCATTCCACTGGCAATATGACCCAGGTCCCTACAAGGAAAAGAGAGGTGGTGTTATTTCAGTTGTTTACTGAGTGAGTATCAGACCTGAAAATGACTTTTAAGTCTTTAATTCAGTTTTCAGGTAAAGTTATTTAATGATTAAAAGCATACATCTGAATGTTCTGGTGCAATAAATCAAACTTACCTCACCATCTTGCTTGTAATGTTTTTAAATTTGTGGATCTTTTTGAACAAAAGCTGAGCCTGTGCAGACAAAAGAAGTGTCAGACTTAATCAAAGAACTATAAAAGACTAATTGTACCAGTATTATTTTTGTATGTTTTAGCCCATTTTAAACATGTAGGCTGGCTCACAAGTCAGACCCATATTTTGGCAAAAGTGTGAGTATTACAACATAGTGAATATACTAAGAAAAAAGCAACAACAAAAAAAGTTGCTTGTGATGTGTGATTGCTTTGAGAGATGTCAGAGGATATTTTATTGCCTGTAAAAAGTGCTCACTGTTGGAATCCCTTCAAAATAAAATGAATCTGCTGCTCTGCTTTGTGAATGACTAAAATACAAACTTTAAAAAAAACAGCTGTCAAGTCTATATGGGGGAGTGTTTGATGCTTAAAAAGATTTGGGGTGAAATATCACTATAAGGATGTCAAGTCCAACATTTTGGTCCAGTTGCTGTGAAAGATAATATTCCTGGTTAGGGCTGCAACTAACAATTATTTTCATTGTCAATTAATCTGTTGATTATTTTCTCAATGAATCGATTAGTTGTTTGGTCTATAAAATGTCATAACATGGGGAAAAATGTCCATCAGTGGTTCCCAAAGTCCAAGATGACGTCCTCAAATATCGTGTTTTGTCCACAACTCAAAGATATTCAGTTTACTGTCATAGAGGAGTAAAGAAACCAGAAAATATTCTCATTTAAGAAGCTGGAGTCAGAGAATTTAGACTTTTGTTAAAAAAATTACTCAAACCGATTAAACGATTATCAAAATAGTTGGTGATTAATTAAGTAGTTGACAACTGATCGATTAATCGTCGCAGCTCTATTCCTGGTATTTGGCATCCTCGATATTCACAGAAGATCGTTCCTGTTGTTCACATATGTTTTTGGTGCTCCCATCACAATCCCATTAAAGCCAGTATTAGGTCAAAACATTCATGTTTCCCAGAGGATGAACCCTTTCCATTTTATACACTCTCAGACCAAGACTGGAGTAATAAAACTTCTCAGAATTTAATAGGCAGATTAACATGAGGTTGAGCATCAGACTCACCACTGGTAAAACTCTAAAGAATAGCAAAATTGTCATTATATTGTTTGTACCATCCAACCATTTCTTATTGTAGTGTGTGCAATGAACATTTAAACTTTTAGTTTTCTTAAAAAGCAGTTCAACTCCATCACTGATATGACTGCACCACATTAGATTATCTTGTGTATGTGTTGTACAGTGGCATCAGTTTCAGATTGAACCCCAAATCACTCTGATAAGTGTCTAATAGATTGATTTCATGAACAACAATCTCACAAAATATTCCTCAAACTAACTATTAAATTATTTTATACATTTTTAATCACAAATAACGCAGGGTATTGAAAGATTTAACTTCAGGAATATTTAAATTCAATATTTTAGGTTTGATATCCAGTGTCATAATATATTTCAGTGCAGCTACTAACTGAAAAGGGGGATCTTTATTGATTTGACTCAGGTCTTGTTAGGCCGAGAACAGCAGGTGAAATACACTCTTGGCTGTGACAAAATCCCTTTAAGGTAGCCATTATTAATTTATGCTACACTCCTCCACACTATTGTACTACATCCAAACTAATTAGCTTGATGGCAGCTGATGCGTGCGGCGTATTAATATCCTGAAAGGCTCATCTGAAGCATATCCAATGAGTTTCAGATTAATGGGACCAAAGACCGAAGCTGGTAACATTTTCTTCTTTAGTCAGAGAACCGCCAATCTTTTGTTGTCATATCAATGCAGTGTGAAATAGCGCACAAAGGTAGGTTACAGTAAAATGTGCACCTGCTGTGGAGACCAGCGTATGTCTCTGTACCGGCTGACATCTCCCAGGATTGTTTCTCCATCAAAGGTTTCTGTCAGCTTCTTCAGAGGGACAAATGGTGACAGACAATTTACCTGCTGAGTGATGTTCTGTAGAGCCTGTTGACACAAAACAACAACAAAAACATGATAAATTTAAACCCAGAAGCCTTTAAAGGCAACACAAAGCAGGTTTCAAGCTGAAGTGCCTTAAACTTGCATTCTTACTATTAGCCAGCAGGGGGCGACTCCTCTGGCTGCAGAAAGAAGTCTGATTGTATAGAAGTCTCTGAGAAAATGACCCTACTTCTCACTTGATTTATTACCTCCGTAACCATTGTAAACGTGAGTTTATGATCTCAATCACTAGTTTCAAGTCTTCTTCAATACAGCATGATATTCATTTAATAAATTATGATCCCAAAAAGAGTCAGATAGACCATAAAGCAGGGTATGCTTTAGGGCGTGGCTACCTTGTGACTGGTGGTCGCTACCACGGCGTTGTCCGGTCTGGGAGTTGTCCGTGTTTTCGTCTTAAGACTTTAACCCTTTCACAGTGTGTTTTCAGTTCATGAAAGTTAATTATAACCTTTTTGGTCGCCTAAAAATATCTTATTCAGCGTTCGGTTGTTCTTAACTCCAACCTCTCATGTCACTTCTGGTTGCAAATAACCAAGATGGCGACGGCCAAATACCAAGGTGGTGACAGCCAAAAGGCCAAACTCGAGGTTTCAAAACGGCAGTCCACAAACCAATGGGTGACGTCACGGTGACTACGTCCACTTCTTATATACAGTCTATGAACTCAGGCCACAGTTTGTTATTTTACTTAATTATTTTCCAGTAACTTTTATCTGTAAGAATAAAAATGAACCCATCCACCTCCATGGTGTCAATCTACTTATCATGCAACAACAAGGTGAGCCAGCTAATTATAAAGAGGGATGAAAAGATAAGAGAAGTGATGATAAGTGCTGAAGACAAATAATAGCACCATCACCTCCTGCATTGCATTGTATAGCATGGCTCTGTGGCCGGGCTTAAGCTCAGTTAGCAACGTTGTCCAGCACTGGCAGTGGGCAGCTTCACTGATCTCAGGCCACTGGAGGTCTTTGAGCACAGCGGGGGAGAGACCAGAGAGTAACGGCTTCAGCCTGCACAGTTTTTCCACGGTGAGCTGGCAGGGAGAGAGAAACACTATGATGAAAGCGCAGTTGGCTGAAATTCAGCAAAGCATATTTTGAAAACATCTACTTACAGTGGTGTCCTTTGAAATCTTGGCTAACATTTGAAAAGCCTGAGGGAAGTATTGAAAAATTAACAGATATGCATACAAAATTATACAAGTGTTCTTAGGTAAAGGTCACATATTTCATCAATGTTTATCTTCTTCTTTTCTCTAAAGATTTGGTGGCTAATTAATTGCAGGTCTACAGTTCTGACAAAAAACCCCACAGAAGCTACAGTCAAGGCTAGCTTTTCTTTTTAGTGATGCATCATAGATCCGTATAGCATCGTAGAGAAAAGATTTTTCAATCACATTTAGAATCTTTCATGGAAAAGCAACTCATTTTTATACATTTACGGTCACACTTGAAACCTACGGTGTACCAATATCTACTAAAAAATGGTGGAGAACATTTGACAACTTCGCTCAAGATCATAATAACAAGAAGTCACATGTGAAAAGAAAAACCTGCTGACCTGTGCTGGGGAATATCTGAGTAATCCTGGTTGTGAGAGGATTTCTAGGAGTTGCTGTGAGGGGAGCGACAGCAGGAAGGAAGCTCCTAACTGAGGTAACAGACCGCTGAGGGCAGACAGCTCTGAGGGATCCATGCTGCTGACGTTCAGGGTCTCCACGGCCGGTATCAACCAAGAGGACAGCTGTCCGTGAAACACAGTGAAACACAGTTAATCAGACGTGGAGGATGTTAGTGGTTTGAAGCAGATTTTCCATAGTGGACGAGGACATCCAGGGGTACTTGAGGGGATTCCAGGGGGTCCCCAGCCAAAAGGGGGAATCATTTCTTTTCACTATAATTCCATCTTTAAGCAACACGATGACAGAATGCAAGACTATTTTGGTTATGGGATTAATGCATTTCTGGAATAAAACATCTAAAAGAAATAGGGCTGTCCTCAACCAAAGAAATTGTTACTCGACTAACACTTGATTGCTTGATTGAGTTGATTTAATCGACAAATCTGTAAAACTGAGTTTTTCCACAAAGAGTCATGCAAAAGCACAGATTTAAATATTGCGTTTACCAGAGATGTGCTCATAAGTTTCTTTAAAAACAGTCATTCAGCATGAAAAAAGCATTAAAAAAAACAGCTAATCGACTAAAGAAATCTTAGCGGACTAAGACTAAAACGACCGATTAGTCGACTAATCGACTAAGAAAGCAAAAATCATATCAGATGGGGAACCCTAGGACAAAATCTGATCAAATGTGGGTCCATGGTCTACTTTGTGTCAGTTTAGGGGTGCTTGACGTGAAAAAGTTTGGGAACCACTGGACTACAGAACATGTGCTGCTCACCCTGCCGCTGGTACTGATGAACCCCTTGGACATGCACTGAGCCAGCTGCTGCCAGAGAGCCGAGGACACAGCTGAGTCCTGAAGAAATGAACCCAGGTCCACTGGATCCAGGTAACATGCAAGGACTCCCAACCTGCAAAACCACATCTGCTGTCACTTTTTAGCTGCGACCAGCAGCTCTACAGCTCACTCTATAAGTCTGTCGGTCGGTGGTTCTTTGGCGGCCACAGTTTTTGCCCTAAGAGACTGAAATTTGGCATGGAGTCAAGTGTGTGGGTGTGAAGGTGTGTATTTGTGTTCATGCCAAGTGAGAGTGGCCTATAACAAAAAGGCACAGAACTTCTAAACAGATTCATGCACCATGGCCAAACTCATGAACCGTTTCATTTCATTCATTTGACTCTTGTAGAAGGCATCATTGGTCTCATAGAGAGTTCCTGTTTCAATGGTGTGGCTACATGCATGGATGCATGCACGTACGTGGTCGCAGATATTGCAAATTTGCACTTGTTTCTCTTCTTTAATGTGGAGCAGACAGAATAGAGGTAGACAGGAAATGAGGAGAGAGAGAACTGATGTACTTTTCCATACCTGAAATAGCACCACACATCAACACCTAAACAAACTATATGACCTAACTCATCGGTGCCAATCGGTCATGATCTTGGATGTCAAGAAATAATCTCTGGGAACCCTGAGGGGTCAGGTCAACAGAGGACAACACCTATGTTAAGTAGGGGGGTAATGATACATTGATCTGAATCAAATATCGATTCAATGATCAACGATCTAATATCATCGAGGCAAAGTGAAAACATCGATAGAAGATAGAAGAGATCTTGCATCTCATTGGGACCTTCCTGGCTAAATACAGGATAAATAAAAAATAAAATGAACCATCACCGTGGAAACATATTCGCATCATCAGATGACTCAGTCTTTCAGAGCTTCTAAGTGATCATAAAGATAGAACAAACGTATATAAACATTAAGTATGTGGGTCCCACCTCGGTATGTTATCACTGGTCAGATTCTTCTTCTTGCTGAAGAGGGTCCGGAGCACATGGCGCCCCCTTACACCATCCAGACTGCCGTTGCCTAGCAACTCCACCAGTGGAGTAAGCTAAAGGAGACAACAGATAAAATGTTCAAATAAGGAAAATGTAAGGTGGTGTTTGATGATAGCGATGGAGAGGATAAGGGTTTATCTGCATTGAGATCAGGTGACTGTGAGGGCCATCGCATATGTTTCACTTATACACTGGTCCTTGTACCCTGTATGGAAACATACTGTTTCTCCACTCATTTATTTAGGTTCTACATTTTGTCATCTGTACAAATGTAAGAACCCTGTAGCTTTACTAATCACCTGACCTTATCTGAGATGACAAAAAACTTTGCCCAAGTAGATGTAGATATTTTTACCTGTTGTGATGTCAGTTGCTGAAAATGACTGACTGGGAGGTAAGGCAGAAGTGGGAGGATGGAAGTGAGAAAGTACGGTGGCCACGTAGGGACATCACCCACCGCACTCGACTGCAGGAGTCTTTTCACAAAGGCCTTTTTCTGCAGCGACTTCATCCCTGAGCTGTGGTCACGAATGGCTGTCAACCTAAAGAGCAACACAGGAGCTGTTAGCACCAGAGCAGTAAGATATATAGACCCAACAAAACCCATTCTTGTGTGATTGACTCACACGCTGTCGTTGACTATCAGCGAGGCGGGGAAGCTCATGATGTCAGAGACAGACATGAAGGGGATGAACTGAGACAGGTCTACAAACAGTTCTGGGGTCACTCGGGGGAACTTGTGGATGAAAGCAGCGGTCATAGTTTCCATGGCCTGCAACTCTTTTTGAGATGCCTGACAGAGAAAACAAAAGAGCGGGACTGAAACTGATGTGTATTCAATTTGGCCCTCTTTAACTATGCATGGGCCGTGACATAGATTCAAATAAAATAGATACAAGCAAAAGAGAGTGCAATAGAGCAGAACTGTGAACAACAGAAGGATGAGGGCTTTTACCTGCACAATTAGCTTATTAAAAAGTGTCAATGATAGTACGCTGTTGGGAGTTTGAGAACAAACCTGGCCGGTTTCAACTTGTAGTTGGTCCCAACTTTGATGCATATGGGAGATAAATCTCTTAACAGCATCTTTTTCAGCAGACATCACCAGAGTGCGAATGCTGTCTCTTGGCATCTGGAGGTACTCCTGGTGAGAAAAAGTGATTCACATGAATATAAAGTTCTGTGAGCTGATCTGTTGTGAACGTTTAAATGTGAATGTAGTTGTAGAGGTCAGTACCTGCAGCAGAAACCTCAGAGCAGACGAGTTGTCATCCCGCTGGATGAGGTCCCACAAGACGGGCTGACGTAACAGCAAAAACAAGTTACTCACTCTTTGCTCTGCGTGTGTGTGTGTGTGTGTGTGTGTGTGTGTGTGTGTGTGTGTGTGTGTGTCAGATATCTTACACTGAAGCAGCTCAGTAGGTCCTCTTTGAGAGTAGCGTTCTGCTCTCTGCGGAGGAAGACTCCCACGGTGTGA
>CAKALG010014065.1:9351-33196 GCA_916700815.1 Helicolenus hilgendorfi
AAAACCCATCTTTAAAGCTATTTGCAAATAATTCTTACTTAAAGCGTTTGTTTTAATGTACTCGCAGTACCAGATGGGTGAAGTTTATAGCATCGGAGTTGGTTAGATAAGTTGTCAATCACGGCGAACAGCGTGAAATCAAGGTTCAAACACTCTTTCGCGGTTGTTAAATAACTTTCTGGCACTCATAGTGTTGTCATATGTGGTAAATCCCACCCATCTGGCTTTAAAGGAGGTCGAATCAAACTACTATAAAAGAAGTATTTGCACATACACTCATGGCCCAGGTCTGACTCAGAGTCCACACACAGTGAACTTTTCACTCTGCTCAGACACACATGGGGGTATGCGCCAGTGCAGCGGCTGTAGGTTTAACATCCAAATGTTTTCCTGCTCCGCTGCAGAGAACTCCTTTTAGCTCGTTTATATGCTGCCATTAGCTCAAATGTCATCAATCACCGGCTTGTTAGGGTAAAAAAAATGAGGTTCGGTGAACCTGGATCAAATACTGTTTGCAAGTCATGTCTGTGGTTTGTTGTAGCCGGTGTAGGCGCCAGATGGAGAGTCTGTTTCATACTGAAAGACCGTTTTCCTGCCAATATCGTCTTCTCTCTGATTGACAGCTTGCTTGATATTATTTGAATTTTCCTGTCGTGCCACCATCCCGGTAGTCCAAATTATATAAATCAAACACGGAGAGGTATTTGTGAGTAGTTTTTCACACAGGTCTGGTCACAGATTGGCTGAGGAAGGTCCTCTTTTACTTTCTTCCACTGCCATAAAATGAAGTCTCATTAATCACAGCCTCGTTAGGGCCAAGAAATTAGATACCCACAATCCACTGGCACCGGCTGCATGTATCATGATCTTGGGTTTAACAGACAAGAAGAAGACGAAGAGAGGGAAATGCTGTAAATATTCCCAAACTTTACGTCATCAGCGTTCCCACCCACACACACACACACTTCGTATTCAGACTTTTCCAGAACTTTTCCCAAACTTCAAACCGAGTTTTCATGGCTTGTCATATTCTATAACTTTGCTTGGATTCTCACGGCTGTGGGAAATGGGACTTCTTTAAGTTGTGGTCTGCTTGCTGAAGAGTGCATGTGAACTTCAAAAGACCCCGGATGAACAGATAATGTGTAAAATGACGAGACATATATCCGTAACTGATGATTCTATTTGGACTCCACGGAAGCATTCTTGATGGTCCTGTCTCTCAAAACCTACAAAGTCCCAGCGGGAGTAACGGGAGGTGCTCAGTAGTTAGTTGAATCTTAATCAGCACCAACTTTAACAAATCCATTTCATGATGGAATAAATAAATCTTTCCAGCAGTGTGTTAGATGAGAAGGAGACTGAATATGCATGAAAACTAAACATGTGATACATAAGTCAAAAAACTTGAAGAGGAAAACAAGCTTTGCAGGGAGCTTGGTGAGTGATGGAGCTGATCCAGAGTGTTTCCACACAAGGAAACAGCGTGACAAATGATTCACCATGAATATTCATTGTTTGGTGCTTCAATGGATATCTTATTTAATGCATAGACTCCACAGCGTGCCAGCAAATGTAGGTTGAGAAGTCATTTTTCTCTTCTTGTTTTTCCTGCCAGTGTTGCTTTTATTTTTCCAACCAGTTTAATGCCCTTTAAGTCATTTTTTTTTAGAGGTGTGATCATTAAGTGTATGTAGGAAAATCATCGTTCAGAAAGCTTGATTTTGTTGTTTTGCCAATGCTTAAATGAAACAACCCTATAATTCTGAAATGCTATTAAACCGTCTCTTGTATGTGTTTACTTTGTCTTCAAAAAGTTCTTACTGTGCACATAACGGGCTACAGATACCTACTATTTTTAATAACGTTGCACAATGAGGTTTGCATTTAAGGTTATTGTTACATTATATATTTGTCCATTTATCTGTTTTTTGTGTAAACAGTGTAAACAAACCGTGGAGCTAACTGTTAGCCCAGCTCGTTAGCACGAAAAGGCGTATGAATACCACGATAATGCACAAAGCGTTTAGTGTGTCATAATTACGCCTTTCTTGATTTGATGTGTCCTGTAGGCTACTGACTACAATGTAAACACATCCGCGTGTAAGAGTTAGTGATGTGGAAAGAGTGGGTGGGGAGGTGTAATGCCCGGTTTAGACTACACCATATCAGCCTGATTATAGCCCGACAAAGCCGTCGCAGGGTGTCGACTTGGATCGGGAACGATAAATGAGTGTCGTGTGCGACAATCGATCATTTTATCTTGTGTAGTGTGTCATAGTACACGACAACCGACGTCACATCCGGGACGCCTCATAACGTCCCGACAGAAAGTCTAGCATGTTTTATTTTTTATTTTTTGCTTCTCACGACGTGTTCCGTCATGGCCGTGAATTTGACTGGCTGAGCACCGACGTATGCAGCTGTAAACGGAAGCACACGGTGACTTATTATGCAGAATGATGTCATCGCATCTAGGTTGTGTCGGAGTAAAAAAACACCACTGTCATTGCGTCTTTGCGCATGGAGCATCCCGGTGTGCGCCCGCTTTCGCTTCTCTCTTTGAATTATATTTTTAGTGTTTTCCCCTGGAGCCTCGTGGGCCCCTTTACATGGTCGTGCCCGGATGGCTTGAGCCCCGGTAAGCCCGTATATTAAGACGACGGTGCTGGGAGAGTGTGTATTGTCGGAACAGGGGGGCGACATGTAGTCTGTCATGTGTCGCAGCCGAGTCACGACAAGAATTTAAGACTCTCAATTGTCTAATCTGACATAGTGACTATCGTAACTGTCAAAAATATTGTGTAGTCTGATCCTGACATGAGCGCCCAACAAACACTGGACTGGTCAGAGTTGTTGACCGGTGTTTTGTTTTGTAAGTTACGTTAGTGACATGTTTTCCGTAGTTGGGTTACGTTGTTTACGTACTTATTTGAAGCCCAGCCATTACATTTTTCCTTACCCTAACAAAGTGGTTTTCTTGCCTGAACCTCTCTGCAGACGTTTGCGAGGCAAATGACATGCAAAAAGGCTAAAATGCATACTCATGACTTGATGTCGTGGTATTTTTATGTCTTCCCATGAGACCTGGTTCGGTAGCCTATTCTGTGCCAGTGTTAGTGTAACTCCATCGACCATCTTCCTAAAACTATGTTGGAAGAACGGCGCCCTTGTCCTGTTTTGTGTCTTCTAACTTTGCAGTGCAGAATATAAAATGTGGTAACCTCTGGCAGAGGCTGGTGTTGAGGTATTAAGTCTAAGTTGGTGATGATGAAATGCTTAATGTTGCACCTTGTCTATTTGGCAGCTACTGTAGATCAAATTATACTCTATATGTGACATGTTTTTAAAAGTAGGTTGAGGCCTGTTTGTGTTGCTACAAGCTGATTTAGTCTTGTTTACACTGTGAAAGAATTCTAACAGGATGATCACGCTCACCTCGCTGCCTTTATATGATTTAAGATGTAGCTCTCATAGATTTCTCTCCGCCTCTTATTTTCTTATATGAGCTTTGTGCACTGCAACACACACACTCTGTTATTGATGTAAAAGGGAGAATCTGTAATTTGTAAGATTGGATTACATCTGAATTACAGTTTATGGGCCCTTTTCGACAGAGTTGTTCTCTTCTGCAAATTGGATTAGCTCTACCGTCTCCTTTGTCTTCAGCGTTGTGTCCTTAAGATGTTATTGCCATGACAGAAAGCAATATCTACTGTGGTCTACTGTGTAGTTGTGTTTATACTGGAGACAATATGGCTCATAGAGTCTTTTAAAAGAGAGTCGAGCCTCAGTCCTTAAATTCATTTGTCCATATAAATCTAAAGAAGGGAGTTCACATATATTGTTGAGAAGCTTGGCTTGCACATGGAAAATAGGCTTATTGTAACTTTTATAAGGCATTTAAGTGAAATAAGGTTCTGCCCCACTGAGAAACTGCATCAGTGACTACATAAACAGACCTTTGTACGTTTTTCTGTCACTTTTTTCCGTACCAGTATGCAGCCTACTTCACCGTTTTCCCTGTCACTCCTGTAAAATTTTAGCTCGGCAAAACTAAATGTCTTTTGTTAAATTAAACCACCAGTTTTGATGGCTAAATAGTATTAGACTGAGCAAAGGGAAAAAGACTTAAGAGAAACCAAAGTCATAATGAAACCAAACAGTCTACACACTCTACTACTGTAACTGAGCAATTTAGCCATTATTTAGCCATTAGTTATGCTAATCTTTTGGCTTCTAGCAACACAACATTTTGTTGTCAGTAGCAACCGCCTCTGCTCCAGATGCAGAGCTGTTAAATTGTGACTTCAAATGAGGTCGTGTTTACCGTGTTCACGAGAAGAGTCCATATGAACGCCCCCCTCTTGTGGTATTCACGACCTCGTAAGTGGAAAGTTTCTGAAAGCTCCAAGTTAACGAGTTGTGAAGTGTTTGTTGACGTTGTCAGAAATTGCGGAGGCCATGTGGAATTTCATTTTTCGATACATAATGAAATCTAGTCGTATATTGTTTTTCTTTGTAATTTTATAATAGATCTGAGGAAAATGTTCATATTCCAAACTGGCTAGTCTTTCTCCTCTGTCATTATGCCTTTGCATTTACTGCATTATGTTACCCACTTGCTCGCTTGCTAAATTGTTAGCCTCTGTGGCATCTAGACCATAATATTGCTGTTGCTTAGCATATTGTGTACACGACGTCCCATGTTGTAAACACAAGCCTTCGAGTTTCATTTGAAGGCAGCAGTAGTTTCCAACTGACATTGTTACAGCCCCCATTTTGAAGAATCTGTGACCTTAAAGGGGACATATCGTGCTCATTTTCAGGTTCATACATGTATTTTGGGTTTCTACTAGAAAATGTTTACATGCTTTAATGTTCAATAAACACATTATTTTTCTCCTCCTATCTGTCTGTCTGAATATACCTGTATTCACCCTCTGTCTGAAACACTCCGTTTTAGCGCCTGTCCCTTTAAGAAAACACTAACAAACAAACCTTTCTCTTTGCAAAGGTAGTTGGGTGATATATTCTAATGAGCCTGCATGTGACATCGGAAGAGGAGCCAAATCCGAATGGCTTGTTGAATCACATTTTCTGATCTGGGCAGCCCACAAAAAAACTGACTGGGTTGTCTCATTTCTGTCATTTCTTGTCTCACTGTTCGTAGCTACCTATGAAAGTAATGCACTGTAATTCGTTTATGTCCCACAAAAACAGGTTAATGTTATACTTCCATCGATGTTGTTTCTTCCTGGCAGGAGGGCCGATACAGCTGAGTCTAGACTTTTTAGTAGTTTTCTTGCCCTTTTTTTGATACTGCTCTAACTAATTCTTACAATACCCTGATTTCTGTTTTATCCAAAGTCGTTTTAACAGTCCCCCCCTTGCTTCCATTAAAAAACCCCGAAGGCTAACTGCTGTCTTCAACCTTTATTGGAAGTGTGTTAAACTCACTGCATGGCTGTGCACCTACAGGCATACTGAGGACAGAAAAATCAATAAGATTGTTTCCTCCATCTAGAGCAGCTCCGTGTCCAGGAAACGTTAGTAGAACCTTTTATCTGCTATAGATCAGGGATAAGGATTCTGGTGTGTGGAAAAGTAATGCACTAACATGTAGACAAACAACATGTATGGTTCTGCCCTTTGAAGGGCAAAATAAGCTATAGACCCTTTACAGTCCACATGATTATGTCATACTCTTAGCTGGAGGCAAAACAACAGAACGACTGGAGGCAAACACAAATCCCCTCAGAGTAGTAGGCTACACATTGAAAAATATCATCTTTCTGTGTTGTTGGGTGCCATAGATATTGCAAAGGGCCTACATTTGAGATGACAAGCTGTGATTCAAGGGTCTAGCAAGCTACAATATCAGTGAAGTGTTTCAGAGATAGAGAGAAAACATTGCTAATAGTTTATCTTAGCCTTCTGTTAACGGTAATTAGCCCCCATGGTTACTGCACTCCCTCTCAGAAGGCTAAACTATTAAAGAGATGGAGAGAAAATGTTACTAACAGACTAAACTATTAGAGAAATGGAGAGAAAACATTGCTAAGAGTTTAGCAGCTAACGGCTAACAGTTCAGTTGTTAACTGTAGCTGTAGCCATGAGCCTTTGAGTGTGGTCCAATCCACGTACTTCCTGAAGTACACTTCAACGTAGTGCACTGTGTGTGCTCTGTACTTACTTGAGTAGTGCGTAAATTTCAACGGGGTAGGGTCGTCTCAAATCGAATACTCTGCGGCGCACTGACTGGAAATGACGATCGCAACATTTCACCGCGTCTCGCTACCCGCCAAAATATCTTGGTTCTTCTTCTGGGTTTTACAGCAGCTGGCATCCTTTGTGTCCCGCTGCCTCCTTCACGTTTTACCCGTCCACTACCGCCAAAATATCTGCCTGCTTTGTTGAAGAAAAAAATGAAAGCAGAGTGGAAATTACATTCCAATGTCGTCGCCTACGTCTACAAAGTGTCCTCCTGTTGGCTAAAATACACCGGTATGTTTACGTATTGTATTGTTTTATTGTTATCTACGTAGTAGTGGTCGTGGTCCCGCCCCTTCCGCTACGTAGCCAAGATGGCGGCAATTGAGTGTGGAAAGTGTCCAGCGTTCCACACTCAACGATCTGACCGTTTTGAATACAACATCCGGGTACTTTGAGTGCACTGCATTTTGCCGTACTTCCCAGTGTGAACACACTTATGCACTCAAAATAGTAAGTGTAAGTACAGAAGTACGCGGATTGGACCACACTGTTTGACTGCAGTTAGCAGAAGCTAAACTAGCAGCAACATCTTCTCTTAAACACTTCGCCGATATTGTAAAACTCTCTTTTTGAAAAGTCCGCTAACTTAACGCGAACACTTGCGTACCCTGAGAGTGAATGACTGTACATATTCAAAAAAACTCATATTTTCTTCAACCATTGTTAGAAAAACCAGCCGTTAAAAGTGGCCGGGCAGCGTTAGCTGACGCGTTCAGAGATTCATTCTGCTTTCACCTACGTGTCATAATGTTTACTAGCAGAAAAGAGGCTATTGTGCTTTTCTTTTAAGTCAGCAACAGCAACCATAACAGCAGGTAGCGGGTTTTTGTAAACGGCACTATGTTTGTAAATGTGACAACAATGACCATGTAGATATCAAGCAGGCTGGTCCAAACAGAGGGAAATAAAGCATTTCCTTTCAGCTCATTTTCCACAACAATCCCTGACAGCATCTCACTGTTTATTGTTTTGTATAAGTGCATCCCACACACACGCTGGCTACTTCCAGACCTCCACTCCTCAGCTCATGTAGCTATAACACCCAGAGAAACACAAGATGAGGATGACTCACACTTTAAATACCTGTGTAGGTGCAAGAGCATCACATCCCAGACTGCTCACTTCTGTTCCAAGAAAGGTTCAAGAAAAGTTTTATGCTAGTTTATTGCTTTTCTTTCTGCACAACACAGTATTACGCCTCAGTTTGAGAGATACCACTTATTGCCTGTGGAGGAACATGAAACATTTTCTGCTCCACAGTCGGAGGACACTCACTGTCTCTGCACAACGGGGAGTTGTGTTTACACCTCAGTAGCGATTCCACAAAGGTTCAGGAAAATGAGGAAATAAATACTTTACTGATATAGCTCCTGAGGTAACACATGCTCATCCGTGTAATATCGTCAAGTGTTTTGACTGTGCCTCATAAAACAAGATAGCAAAGCAAGCTGCACCACACTCCCTGAAGGTTTCCAGGAAATCCCTGCATTCCTTAACTAGAGAGTTTCTCTCTCGGTGATTGTGACGTTTCCTCGATTTAGACCAAATTTATGCCTGGCTGTTTTGGTTCGCCAGCAGCTGTGAGGAATTACCACTAGGAAACAATAAAATATCCCTCTCTTCTGAAAATATGTCAGGAATGCCTTTAATTTGACGTGTCGCAGTTTTGTTTGGTTCCATTCAAACCTCAACCTGTCATATTGTTTCACTGAAATTATATCACCGTCTAGCTCATAATGCAGAACATAAGAGGGTGATTGTTCTGCAGTACATTGGGAAAGAACATTTTCGCGTGTCAGCTCAGTCGGACAGCACTTTGTGAAATAGTCACAAAATTGAATGTATTGATTAAAAAATAAAAATGAATGAAAATATATGAAAAAAATAAAATAAAATATAAAAGATAAAGATACAATTTTGTGAAATATTGTGACTATTTCACAAACTGCTGTGAGACTGAGTTGAACAGACATGACCCCAAAAAGTTAAGTGACATTATTCATTTGGACTCATAGCTTTCCCAAAAAAATAAGCATTGTTGTGCATCTGTCTCTCGTTCTTCAGTTATATAATACACAAGTTTTCAACACAATTCAATTAAGTATTTCTCCTTTTTACGGCTCTATCATTGCTGGTGGGTCTTTCCTGGATGTTTTTAAGTAACGTTTCCTGTTTGTTTGGAATAAACAGAAGAAGAAGCAGCTCATTAAACACAACAGGAATCTGTGGGATACCACTTTAGCCACCTTGCCACATTTGTGACCAGGAACACCAGGAACTCAGGCTCATTATACTTTTACAAGAAAACCAATTTTACAAAATGCACTTGATTCACTCAGCTATAAAAACAGATCCTTTAAGCGGTAAACAAAACGCACACACACACACACACACACTAAAAACTAT
Source organism: Helicolenus hilgendorfi (assembly GCA_916700815.1). Classification (NCBI taxonomy): domain Eukaryota; kingdom Metazoa; phylum Chordata; class Actinopteri; order Perciformes; family Sebastidae; genus Helicolenus; species Helicolenus hilgendorfi. The sequence continues at coordinate 18,034 of CAKALG010014065.1, forward strand.
GGACAAAAAAAAAAGAAATATTGAATGAGCATAGTCTCTGTGACTTCACCTATAGGTTTGTGAAACTCAAAGTGGATGGCTCACGGGTCATTTCCACAAAGACGGCAATGAAAAGGTCGAGCTTGAGAGATGACGAGATTCCGGGAACTTCTGTCGGTAAGGTCAGACGCCAAAACAAATTCAAGGAACGGCAAGAGTCAGTTGTTTGTTACCAAATTACGACCTGACTACATGTCCCCTCCTATACCCTGCCTCCTGCACGTCCTACCGAGGCGCCACCCGCCACCTAAACCAAACGGAGTATTTCCAGTATAGAGAAGTGAAGTCCCTCCCCTTCCGGTGGACCCCATGGGACCTTATTTCAGAACAACATACGTACACACACACACACACACACACACACACACACACACACACACACACACACACACACACTAAAAACTATGGACAAAAAAAAAAGTATGTTTCTGACACTCACATCACTGACAACTAAATTTAAGAAGTTTTATGTCCCAGATTTTTTTTTTCTCCATATATCTTTAAATTCCCCATCATGTTTTTGGTAATAAATCAATAATGACTTAATACTAAGAATAATGTGACAGAACATTTGTAGTTGAACGTCGTTCCGCGTTCTGAAGATCGTCTGTCATCTCCTGTGCAGCGTCTTCCTCGCCTGACATCTCTGTTAATAAATTACCTGCCGGCAGTTTAATCCTGTAAACCGATGTCCAGGGGTCACATAGCACACGGGCTCGCCGATCATCTGGAGTGTCCTAATCCCCCAGATGGAGCCATATGAAGGGGGCCAGACCTTAGATAAGACAGAGAGTGCTCTTAGTGTGGTGACAGGACTTTAATGTCTCATGTCTGTCTCTCTACCACTGCTTTAACATTTAACACAAAGTTTCCCCTCACTTTACACACACTTTTGTTTGTTTACTTGCCATCACCAAGAGTTTATACTACATTATTATTACTGATTCATTAACATGTAATCAGCATTTTACAGTTGTAGCTGGTTCAGGTGGAGCAACTTTCTTTTTACATATGCTTTGACAAAAGAACCTAAACTCAAGGTCCGCTTACGATCAGTCTCCAGAGCTTTCGACAGCATCACAGTTTACTCAGTTGTCATGGAGCTTGATCTCATCTCTTATCCAAAGCACTTTTAGGAGAAACGTATTTAGGATACATGAAAAACAAACGTTACCCCATAATTCACAATGCAGTTTCGTTGTATGGGAATGTGATTTTTAGGAGACAGGGCTGTCTTTTTCACATTACCGTCCAGTTTCACGCCATTATCCTCTTTGCGCCCAGAGCAAATTCACATCTTCTTGGGTACACCTAACTTTGCACCCATTTTATGAGCAATTAGACCACCACTAAAATTCCCTTTGCACTGAGTCTGAGCACACCGTTAGTGTTTTGCTAACGCTCTTGTTCTCTCAGACTGTCTCGCTCTCGAGACTCTTGTTTTATCTGCTGCTCTACCCAAATCTCACACATACATTCTCCAGCTCACTCTGGCTTTTCTTCCAATATGTTCCATAGAGTACGTGTTTTTTTGTACACCTTTATGTTCATGTCTTGTTTTACATCAAATGAAGCGACCTGCATAAAGGTAACTTTATCATTTCTCTCTTTTGCGTCTTCCTCTTGGTTGGTTGACGTCTCTCATCTGGTCTCACTTCATCTCACTTTCCAACTCTCTACTTTTTTTTTTCCCTCTGCGGCTCTCTTTGAGTCTGTGAGGCTTAGACTTGTGAAGAGGGGGTGATAGTGGAAGAATGATGGGGAGAGACGGGCCTGTTTGAAGCATTGCAGCGGAAATCCAGAGTCCTCACTCATTGTGTGAAGCATATGGAGAGCACATGGCTGGATACTCTCGCTTTATATTTCTGTCTCTCGTGCTTGCAGGGGTTTGGGTTTGAGGGCGCCGCTCTGATGACGGTCCAAAAACAATCCTCCTCTTCTCTCTGGACATTAGTTATGAGGATTAGTTGTTTCCTTCTGAAGCATTGGCCCATCAAAGGCGTCCTAAAACGGTCCCGTCTATTTTTAGACTGTGATTCCCTTTTTGTCTTCAGGCAGAAAGGAAGTACGGTAGCAACCTGTGCGTCCAAAATCCTGGCTGGTGGTTTTGATACAAAAGGCGAGAGAGTAAAACCGAAAGAAGAAGGGAAAGATGAAAGAGCTGGCAGAGGAAACACTGGTTTGCCCTCAAAGAGGTTCAGTTACAAAATTATTTTTAAATAAATTGTGACAGTAATTGATTGCTGGCAAGCACAGCTCACAGTTAAAGGCCTTAAGGGGAACGTTTGGATGTTTTGATGTGGGGTTGTACAACCAACTTATCCATAGTCGGTGTACCTACAGTAAATGGCGGTCGACACACCACCAGCTTGGAGAAACAGTCAGGAGTTGCAGAAGCAAAGCAGTGTACTGCTGTGGACAGGGGCAGCAGCAAAACGTATTTTAGTCACCTAAAAAAATCAATATCAGTTTAAGTGTAGGCTATATTTATAATATTTTCACTGCTTTACCTCGCCATCAGACAGCCCTATCAGACGGAGAACTGAAGCTGTTATCTATACTCGCTTCAAAGCCACCAGACTCCATTAACAAAAACAGTAAATTTCACTTTCAGTTCAGTTTCCCGTCGGAAAATATTCTAAATAAGAGCCTTAGTTATTTTCATTCCTATGAAAGTTGGTCAGTGTCGCATGATGCCACAATGGCTCAACTTCTGAGTGTAAAAGTACCAGGATCTTACGGCGATCTTCCGCATCCATTGGGCCCATAGAGCAGGCGCACTCTAAGTCTCTGGGAAAAAAGTATTTTTGGGCCCAATGGCATCACGTGACGGACACGGAAGTTTTAGTACCTCCGTTTGACCACTAAAAATTGGCTTCAACGACCGGCGGCCTTCCTGGGGGCTTGGTCACTTTGGGTTAAGCAACAAAACTACTTGGTTAGGTTTAGTAACTTCAGATACATAGCCTAGGTTATGTACGTGATGCAAGTTAAGTACTTTTTGTAAAGTACTTATGTAACTTCAAATAGTCAACAGTGACTTTTGGTTTCACATGGGACACAAACAGCGGTCTCCTGGGTGGAAGTCCTGTGTTTGTTTGACCCGTCCTCCCCGACACCCTCCCTACATGGACTTCGTCGTTCTTAATACTCCGTCACTTGACTTCCAGAGCAGTTACTGTGAGTGTCTAATATTACTGTGCATTGGTTTATATTGGAGTTACTTGAAAGCCTGGTGCGTTTCATACTGACGCTAAAGGGTGCTTTCTGTGTTGGTATCAAATTCCGAAGGCCGTGACAAAAACGTCGGTATTTGACGCCCTGGGATTGAGACCGAGCTGAAATCCATCTGCAGTGACAGGCTCCGGCTTTCAGTCTTCACTTAACTAGATGAGTGCAATTGTAAATATCCATCTCTGTGACATGGCATTCTCTGTCCCACCACAGACTCAGAAATGTTTACTGAATTTAAAATACCCATCAGTTATGCAAAAAATATTACATGTGGAAATAGTTTTGAGTTATTGAGAGACAATTACAGCTGTCTTGTTTCTCTGAAAAGTGGAACTCTGCTTCCAAGAATCCTTCTGACTCGCACATCATTGCACGGCTGCATTGAGTCCCAACTGTAAACTACAATTACATCGCATTCCAGGTCAGTTTGTGGTAGTCCAACACATTTATATTGCTTCAATTAGCGTCTCTGGGCTTTAGACTGCAGGGATAAATTCACCCAAATGGACCTTTGGGCTGCTCGCGGTTTCAGAGCTATTTCATTTATTTATCGTCTCAGCATTGTTTGTGGCTCTGTGGCTTCAGCTTTCCCGGAGTTGTCACTTGGACGGCCAACACATCATTTTGATGAAAAACACGGCCCACATCACCAGGGGAGGTTGTCGTCATATGTTCGCCAAGAAGGAATGTTTTACTTAATTACAGTGTACTTTCGCTAATTATTGCAATTCAACAATGGTGTGACAAGAGACCTCCTCGTAGACATCTTCAAGGAAACTTCTTTTCCACAAAAAAACATGTCCGGCCTTATCTGAGGGTTGCAGACAGAACTGTAATTAAACGTGCAGTAATGAAGTGCATCTCGTTATGGACTGTTTGCCCCACACGGAACGTGAGTGTTGCAGGGTGTGGTGGCAGCTTTAAAGGAACATTGTTACCTTGAATTCTTGAAGAAAACTCTTTCCTTTTTCTCGCACGGTGAACGGACAATCAAAAAATGAGGAAAGTGAAGTAATGGGGCACTAAATCAAGACTTTTCTTTTTTTTTTTGCTTCTCTTTTCACCATGGAGGCATGCGAGAAAAACAAAGTTTTCTTCATGGTAAAATGGGGTGAGTAAAGTGTGTCCACACGGCCAGAGTGACGTCACACACCATTAGACACGGCCCTTCGCGGGGGGTCTGCGTGGCAGGTTTTCACCCGTCTGCACATCCAAATTTTTGTAACTACGCAGACGTGGATGGACGCTGAAAATGAAAAACTTTGAGGCGCCAGCGAATGTCTGTGGAGAAAGAAAAGCTCATTTCCTTCGGACCGTCCTTGCGGAATTGAAGCATAATTAATATACAAATGGTCATTTTGTGGGTGAAGTATTCCTTTAAGATCAGATTCATTGGGTTTTGAAGGTAAAAAAAAAAGTAAAAGATATGGGACAACCATGTGTAAATTTTGTCATGAAGGTTTATTTTATACCACGTTAATTGGTCGAAGCAAAATTGTCTCTGAAAAGTCTCATGTTTAGGTGTGCAAAGATTTCATTTTGGCTTTAGGATGTTTAAAACTAAACGTCGTGAATTATTTTCTGCCATTTAAGTGCACTGTTTTGGGCCGGGCAGCCTCAGAGATGACTGTGGTTACATACATGTCCTATATGAAGGAGTGGAAGACATGAATGATATTTTGTTGATATGACTTTGAAGCATTCACTTGTTAACTAGCTGGAATCTATAATGATAATCATACAGTTTGTGGATTTGCTGCCATATTTACGGCCGGGGTGGACATACTCCAGGATTCATGACGCCAATGTGGAAATATTTGAGCCTATAAAAAAAGAAAAGAAATCTCCTTAAAGTTCCCACTAACAGGCTGACATTAGCATTCGTCTTGTATGTTGTATTCTATAACTAAAAGTCCACTGGGATTTGAAACCAGTTATCTTTACATGGCATGCACCACCAGGACACTCTACATGTGCTGTTATATAAATGCTTGCTCAGCAGCCCTTTCCCTTATAAATAAAGGTTAAGAGATGATCCCATTAGTGCCATATTTTAAATTCATATAGATGAGATTCACAGTAAACTCTCCTGGCTCTTCCTTCCAGATGCTTCTGAAAGATTCTCGTTCCCAAATGACCTGACCCACTTTAACTCACTCAACCTACTGTTGGCAGATCAAATAAAGTATCAGGAATATATCTTATCAAATATAGATATCTTGCAGAAATGCCTATTTTCACTGAGATCTTACATCATAAACCTCACTGAACATATTAAGTTTATACTACAGTATGCTTTTTTTTTTACAAATATGTTTATTGAATTTTTATATATACTACAAGTGAACTTATAGGTATGCTTAGTTAGTTTACTAGTTATATACATTTAGCCTACTTTTTAGTTTTAAGTATCCTCACCGTTAACTACCAGTTTAATAGGTTTTACTGTAAGTACACTTGTAAGTTTTCTTTAAGTGAACTTATAGTACTTTGCCAAATATACGTTTCTGTAAACGTTTCAGTATATGCAAAGTATTCTTGGACTTTTCTGTATACTTATCGGTATAAGACAAGTGTACTTAAGTCTAATTTTGTTAAATGTATCTCTGACACGTACATAAAAAGTAAACTGAACGCATACTCTCTTATTTTCATTTTTAAGAAGTACTAGTGCCTGAACCTAAGTGAGTGGTTTTCTTGCCTGACCATAACTTTGGATTGCGAACAAATGACATGCGAAAAGGCAAAGATGCGTACTCATGACACGTGGAATGATTGTGCAATATCGTGGTATTTTTTAAGCCTTCCTGTGAGACCGGGTTGACAGAATATAACATATCTTCTTATTTGTATTATTAAGTTCACAGTTTGCATCCGAAAATACACAGTTTAGAGCGCAGTGGAAGCTCCTCTTTTGTGGCAATGGAGAAAGCACAGTCTGAATTGAAATCAGAAACCCAGCGAGTTAAATTTGCAGTGATAGTCTGACTTCATTGACGTGAGAGTCTCGATATACTCTGGTGTCGGAGTGTGTGATTCCTCAGCTGCTCATAAAACATCTTTAATGGCCTGGCCCACTTTAGGCGTTAAAATATGCTCTTTTATCCACTTCTCCTGGAGACGGGTTTACCTTGAACACCAGGCTTTACTGGGTTCAGCCGCTCTGAATGTAGCATCAGGCTTTAGGAATGCTTAAAGATCCAGGGGCAGGGGATCGCTGACCTTACACCCTCCTATCTTTGGTCCTAGTCCTGATTTACTGAAGCAACCTAAACCCCCTTGGAAGCTACCAAAAGGTCTGGTTTTCTGGAATGTCCTTTTATCAGTTGCAGTCGCTCAGAGACGCCATGCTGGACAATGAATAAATGGATTTTCTCTACTTGAGTATTTGTCTACTCTGATAAAGCTTGAACACGTCTTCAGTTTTGACTCAGAGTCATCGTCTTCTTGCTGGTCACACAACCTTACACCTTCACACTGTGAGAGGTAACCATTTGATTTACTGGTGGCCATTGAGGAGCTGTAGGGGGGCGGATCAGGTACGACTTTTAGCCATGCTTTGGGCATAGCTCAAGGGATGCTAATGTCGGTTTGTTGGTCCGTCAGTCCACCACGAAATCTCAACAAGCTGGATGGATCGTCATGAATTTCTTTCTCTGATCTATATCAATCTTATATCATGAATATTTTGGCCCTATGGCCCAGCCGTATACGCGGAACCTAACCGACCCTCACATAGTATAACCTCGGCTTTACTCATGGGGGCTTTGTCCACAGCTGACAGGCGAAGGGGAAACTTTCTTTAATTCCCTGAGCCTCATTTTGCCATGCTTACATGGACTTTCTCAAGTATGTTAGTTGAGGGACAGGCTGCTTCTGTGAAATTGCTACGCTACCACTCTCAACCCCCCCAACAATCACTGACAAAAGAACAATATCCAATTATCTGCAGAACAAGACCGCTCCCCTGCCAGCTGTACATTAGGTCTCAGTTTCTGGGAATGAATCCTAATATGAGGCTGGCACTGAAGGGCCTCGTCCACAGCTGCTCAGCTCCGCTTCCAATAGATGGAAACAGGAAGAATGAGAGATACAATAACACACACAGTATAGTACCATATCTATCTATCAATCTACTGCATCCATCTATAGTGTATTAATCCCATAACCTCTCCAGAGAACTGCATTCTTTCTGGTATAAAATGTGGCATTTAGAGTAACTAATTCACCACTCGTATTTGACTAGTAAGGCAATTTTATTGATTTGCAGTTTCTTCCACCTTTGATTGGACGCAGGTCCGTCATGGCTGCAGGAAAATAGTGTGAAAAATCTGCATTGGCAGAATTTTATTTGCGCATTTGTGGTTCTCTGTGTTCTTGTACCCAGTCTGTGTAGTGCATCAAACTTTCTTTCATTTTGGTTTCAAATGAAGTGTTTGGTCCTGGAACTGAAGCCCCTAAATATGTACATTTCAGGCAAAATAGTCAAATTTAAAGATATACTGGATTCCTGTTTTAAAAAAACTAAACATTTTGTTGAACCTCAGCACATATTACAGTTATTTGCAAATCCATTATTCCCCAAAACAATGAGCTTTGCAATAGGAATGTGTCACAAATCCTTGAAGGATTGTAGTGTTTAGTCATTTTTAGTAGCTTAAATGACTACAGTATAAACTGGAGTAGCTTCAGTGAGCTGCAGTTTCTTTGTACTTGTGTAATGTTCCATTTGAGTGTTTGCAATTATTAACCACACGTTATTAGTGGAAGACTAAAAACATGTTTTAAAATCACTCCATGTTCACAGTCAGAGTCAGTGGCCCAATCAGGAGACCTGATTAACAGCATGTGTGTTTAATCATCCCAGCAGCTCAGTTTGTTTTTTGTATTTTGTCTTCTCCTGACTCACCCTCACACTTTTACATATCTGTTCTTTGTATTATGATGATGAACAACAGAAATTTACAACCATACAAATCTAGAGCTTTAAGCCACATTGACCAGCCTGTCAAATAACATTTAGGTGAATCCAAAAACAATAAGTTATACCTCATAAAGACCTCTATTTTAACTTTTGTGATTCAATTTTGAAATGACTAAAACGTTTTGCCACTATTGTGTTTTTACCAGAGTCACAGTTGTGTATCGTGGTTCAATCTGACATAGTAGACCTAATTAACACCAAGTGTATCTAATTATTCAAGGAGGTAAACTGCTTATTAAACACCAGATCCAGTTTGAGATGATCCAGATCTAAAATCTTAGATAAATCAAAGGGGTCATAACATGATTACGGATTAAGGATAATACTGAAAAAAAACTGTTTATTTTTCAGACTTTTTTCTAACCTTTTCTTTTTTTATCTTGTGATATATTGTATTGTTTTACTTTCTCAGGCCTCAGTTTTTTTTTCAAATAAAACAAGTAGTCACGAAAAGTTTTCCCCACAGCAAAGCACTTTATGAGGAGTTGGTCACCTTGCTGAGGAGTCGGAGGTGTGCAGTCTGTCACCTGCAACTCTTCATATAACAGCTGTGGCTGCTCCTTCTTCTTCCATGACTCCTTTGCAAGAATAAAAACAAATTCCTCTGCCGAAAAATGCCAAAAATGACCTTGCTGACCATAAATAGTATAAAAAACAAGTTTTGATGTCATGAAAATCTTAAGGATTACTTTAATTGCAGCCAAGTCGCTCTAAATGGTAATTCGCAAATCATTTCTTGTGCAATAAGAACGCCGTTCTTGCTTTTGCCGTGTCATTTTACGCCATGTAGTCTGTACTGACGGCAATTTAGATGCATCCACGTAAATATGCTACGCTCAGAGCTACATAGCGACATAGAATAGAAAGTGAGAAAGATTGCTTACGTGGGTCCAACAAACACAGGACTTTCAACCTGGAGACTGGTATTTGTGTCCCAAAGTGTTGAATTATTTTGAAGTTAGGTTAGTGACTTCTGTGACACGTTTTCTGTATTTCTTCTTTTTTTTTTATATTAAAGACTATTAAACAAACACAGGACTTTCAACAAGGAGCCGGTGTTCGAGACCGATGATTGAGACCGGTGTTCATATCCCAAATTGTTGTCGAGTTATTTTGAAGATACATTTCCTTCTTTTTTTTTTAAGATTATTTTTGTTATCTTTTTTGCCTTTATTCGATGCTTCAGTTGAAAATAGGAAAGGGGAGAAAGATGGGACAATGTGTAGCCAAGGGCCGCGGGTCGGATTCAAACCCGGGCCGCTGCATGATGGACCAGGATGGACTACTACGTTGTATTTTACTTAGTTACTTACTTATTTCATCCCAATCATGATGTTTTTCTAAGTGGTTGTTTTGTTGTGTGGCTAAAATGCGTTCTCATGACACGCTGAATAGCCTTGTAATATTGTTTTATTTATACAGTACACCTTCCCATAAGATCGGGTTAATTCTTAAATGCTGCTATAATGTTAATCAGATGGCCTACACACACACACACACAACATAGCAAAGTATCTCTACACAAGGGGATGATGCAGGATATCAGAATAATCCAGAATCAGATGTTCTCAAATAACCATAGCAGACCATTATATCTGAATCTGCTGTAACAGAAAACAAGTCGAGTTCAGCTCCTCCTCCCAAGGGTCAATATTCTAAGTATGGATCCAATATGCTTTTCTGCATCAAACTGAGCACCTGAGTGGCTCAAGTGAACTGCAGTTTCCTTGTACTTGTGTAATTTCCCCGTCAAGTGCTCTTAGGCAAATTTGAACCAAAGCAGCAGCAGCAGCAGAAGCTGCCTCAGTGAAACGTCTCACTGCTCATTTCCAGCTGTGGAGAGGGAGGAAGGGAGGGAGGGAGAGAATGAGGGGGCTGGATAAGAAGAAGAGAAGAGATGAGAGTTTGGGGTTTCCTACTGTAGATCACAGGGTCAGAGAGGGGCGGAAGCCTGAGAGGATATTTCATCTCGGAGTAATGTTAGATGTCGATCCACTCCTTCATACATAATGTAACATCCCTTTTTTTTTGCCTATTCTGCAGATACAGAATCACAAAAACACTGCTGCCGCTGCGATGTGAGTGTAAGCAACCCCTATTCTAGTGAAATCACTCCAGCACTGGGGAAATGTATTCTCAATTGGCGAAGAAGAACACCCTAACTAGTTGGATGGTAGGATAACATATGCATTTTTAATGGAGACACAATAAGTATGCCATGTTCAATCAGGGATGAATTTATTTAGGATAAAACGTATTGCTGCACTCCGGGTATACAATGTTTCGTTGGGAGATATTCCATCGTGCAGTTTTGTCATCCAGGGAGAGTACATGAAGCGAGGGAACAGAAATGCAGAGAGGTTTTTTTTCCTAACTGGCATCTCTATATGAAACTAAGTCCAAGAAGGATTGTCTTTGTCTCTCTGTCTGCCTCTCATCCCATTTTTTTCTATCTCTGCTGCTCACAGTCTCTCTCCTGAAGTGGAAAATCTGAAGTAATTGGTTTCTGAATTAAAAAAAGCAAGCAGGGATGAAAACAGGCTCTAATTCATTTTACTCTCTCTGGGAGAAGCGGGGTAGCGGGAGACTTTGGGGAATTCTTGCAAACGAGCATTTCGCCTTCAATTTCCCCGCCAACAATCAGCAGCATCACTTAGGTTCTAGGTGTTTCTATTAATAGAGCTCCGGGTCAGCGTTGGCATGTGGAGGCTTATTTTGATTAACCTCACGCCTCTGCAGCCGCGGAGAACTCTGTGGCTTAATGCACTTCAAGAGGAGGGGGGGTTTCAGACGCGACGAGAGATGAGTTTGCTGAAAAGGGTTTTAAAAATATATAATTGGGTGGCTGTCAGGGGAACAGGGTGGCAGAGAATCATAATTGGGGGGAGAGAGAGAGAGAGCTTCAACTCAAACAACAAGAATTAAAGACATTTCCAACTCGGTGTGACACAAAGGCAGGATGTGGTGTATTACCTGAATTACGCCGGCTCTGCCAATGAGCCATTACATCCATCCATGATATGCCTAAGGGGCTCAGGTAGCTGCTGTCCTCGTGCATACTTAAGAGTTAATCCACAGCTGGAAGTCTCAGTCTGTTGAGAATGAGACTCACTGAGGAAACAGAGGTTTAAAGTTATAGAGAACCTTTAAGTCATAAGACCCTCCATCACAGCATGATCAGAGGAACAAACTGCGTGTAAGAACCGCAACTGAAGAAGATAATGTGTCTCACCATACTTGCCAACCCTCCCGATTTTCCAGGAGACTCCCCGTTTTTCATCGCCCTCTCCCGGTTTCCTCCCGAGGTCACAATTCTCCCGTATTTCTCCCGATTTCTGGCAAATTTTCACACTTTTTTTTCCCCTTTTCGTTATTTTAGTCCGTTTCTGGGACTGTATAGCGTTTATAATCCCTATACTGTTTCCACCCGGACGACAATAAAGCTAACTGACACAGAGAAATCAAGTGTAAAGTTACTGTGAGGGATTGACGGTGCTGGAAATGCATCTATTTTTTTGTTTTGACTGAGTTTAGTTTAATCAGCGAGACTTTTACTGCTAAATTACCGCAACTTCATCATCATTGTCATCGTAGCACGCAGGTTTAGGTTGCTTAGAAACGGCAGGCACGACAGGAGCGCATCCATATTTTAATATTTTTTCAACGCCATCCAAGATAACCCATGTGACCTCACAATTATGACCCACTACCACATCTTTGTCTTGACTTTAAAGGTGAAATGTGAAAGATCAGACCAGAATTTTAGTTTAAAACATGAAAAAAAATTAACTAATATTATCAACAGAATGTGAAAGGGTTTCAGTGTTGACGTTATGTCAAAGACGTCTATGTTTTGTGTTGCAGAGATATCTACTGAAATGAGCATGCTAACCAGCTAGTCCCGGCCCGTCCTGTCTTGTAATACCACGAGAGGCGACAGTGAGTCACTGTAGCGTCCAGTCTGCTATCAATCCAACATGAGAGGACCCTGAAGTAAAGCTGCCCTGAGGGCTTGTCAGTCACGTTGAAGGTACAGGATCTGTGTATGTTTTGATTTTTTGTTTATTTATTGGATTAAATCCAAATAAAATGACTCATATTTACGTTTTAGCTCTACAATATTTTAGAAAAGAAGGTTCTTCTTCATTGCATTAGTATTACAGATAAGGATTCAGTGTTCCTATACTGTTAGATATAGGTTGCATATAGGTTAAGATTTCCCTTCTCATTTTTCATCTTAAAACAAATACTTTGCAGACAGTACTATTGGTTGCATCTCTTGCCTGTGGCCGGACTCTTGTATTTAAAGGATTATATTGGAGCTGGCGGCTGAATCTTTTTTATTTTTATTTCCTCTACATGTGGACCGGAATATTCTGTTAGTTGGTTTATTCATGGCAACAGAGGTGGTGACTCACAAAGCATCAAAGGTTTCAGCACATTTAATGTAAATAGATGTTGATGCAACAGCCTGCAGTGATGTTGTGAATCTGTGTAAAATACAGAAGCAAAAGGAAATCCAGAGAGGAAATCCATAACTATAATTGTCAGAAATGATACGTCCAGTCTATGAGATACATACCAATGCTGCAACGATGTTGTGATTGTGATATTAGACTTTTAATGGCTCACTGCAGTTCCATAAAACAACTAGAATGTTTGCATAACTTGGATATGTAGATTCCATTTAGCATCAGATACCTCATCTCTTTCCCTCTTTTGACAGCGTTTGACAGCACCTTTGAGTTTGACAAACAAATTAGCCCAGTTGTAAAAAACTGCATTTGCTCTGGTTCTATCTATCTGGCGTGGAGAGGAGATCGTGTTGCTCTGGTTCTATCTATCTGGTGTGTAGATGAGGTCGTGTTGCTCTGGCTCTATTTGGCGAGGAGAGGAAGTTGTGTTGCTCTGGCTCTATCTATCTGGCGTGGAGAGGAGGTTGTGTTGCTCTTGCTCTATCTATCTGGTGTGGAGATGAGGTCGTGTTGCTCTTGCTCTATCTATCTGGTGTGGAGAGGAGGTTGTGTTGCTCTGGTTCTATCTATCTGGCGTGGAGAGGAGGTCGTGTTGCTCTGGCTCCATCTATCTGGTGTGGAGAGGAAGTTGTGTTGCTCTGGGTCTCTATCTGGTGTGGAGAGGAGATCGTGTTGCTCTGGTTCTATCTATCTGGTGTGTAGATGAGGTCGTGTTGCTCTGGCTCTATTTGGCGAGGAGAGGAAGTTGTGTTGCTCTGGCTCTATCTATCTGGCGTGGAGAGGAGGTTGTGTTGCTCTTGCTCTATCTATCTGGTGTGGAGATGAGGTCGTGTTGCTCTTGCTCTATCTATCTGGTGTGGAGAGGAGGTTGTGTTGCTCTGGTTCTATCTATCTGGCGTGGAGAGGAGGTCGTGTTGCTCTGGCTCCATCTATCTGGTGTGGAGAGGAAGTTGTGTTGCTCTGGGTCTCTATCTGGTGTGGAGAGGAGATCGTGTTGCTCTGGTTCTATCTATCTGGTGTGTAGATGAGGTCGTGTTGCTCTGGCTCTATTTGGCGAGGAGAGGAAGTTGTGTTGCTCTGGCTCTATCTATCTGGCGTGGAGAGGAGGTTGTGTTGCTCTTGCTCTATCTATCTGGTGTGGAGATGAGGTCGTGTTGCTCTTGCTCTATCTATCTGGTGTGGAGAGGAGGTTGTGTTGCTCTGGTTCTATCTATCTGGCGTGGAGAGGAGGTCGTGTTGCTCTGGCTCCATCTATCTGGTGTGGAGAGGAAGTTGTGTTGCTCTGGGTCTCTATCTGGTGTGGAGAGGAGATCGTGTTGCTCTGGTTCTATCTATCTGGTGTGTAGATGAGGTCGTGTTGCTCTGGCTCTATTTGGCGAGGAGAGGAAGTTGTGTTGCTCTGGCTCTATCTATCTGGCGTGGAGAGGAGGTTGTGTTGCTCTTGCTCTATCTATCTGGTGTGGAGATGAGGTCGTGTTGCTCTTGCTCTATCTATCTGGTGTGGAGAGGAGGTTGTGTTGCTCTGGTTCTATCTATCTGGCGTGGAGAGGAGGTCGTGTTGCTCTGGCTCCATCTATCTGGTGTGGAGAGGAAGTTGTGTTGCTCTGGGTCTCTATCTGGTGTGGAGAGGAGGTTGTGTTGCTCGGGCTCTATCTGGTTGGTGTTGAGAGGAGGTTGTGTTGCTCTGGCTCTACCTGGTTGGCGTGGAGAGGAGGTTGTGTTGCTCTGACTCTATCTATCTGGTGTGGAGAGGAGGTTGTGTTGCTCGGGCTCTATCTGGTTGGTGTGGAGAGGAGGTTGTGTTGCTCTGGTTCTATCTGTTTGCCGTCTATCTGGTATCTATTGCACGTCTTGACTTGACTTGATTTGAATATAAATAGTTGTAGTGTAGCCTACTGTACTCGTCTTAACATCCTTATGTATGTTTTAACACCGTCTAACTGTGCTATGTCTTCTTGTAATGTTATTGCACCAATAATAACAACAATTTTAAATCTAACCCTTGACTCTTTTTTTGTGTGGACTTCTCAATGACTCTATCTTGATTGCCTCTCAGCTGCTCTGGCAGTATAGTGCGCTTCACTACGTCAATATTCAGTATCCACAGACGACAGACTGTCCTGCACTTTGTATGGATCATTGTTGCTTGCAACGGCCTTTACTTTCTCAGCTGTCCCATTTCACTGCCACTATACTGGGGGGTCTTTTGCCCCTCAGTGGTGTGAGAAGGGTTGTTCTGCCTAAAAAAAATGACATTAATGCATACCTTGTGTTTCTAACCCGAGGTTACAGTTCAGTGTTTGATCCTCTGCAGGGCTCAGATCAATCGGAGTTATCAGTGACGTCACGGCGCTCTGAGCTGACGGTGATGGATCTGGTGTGGGGTGTTCGCGCACACTGTAGCCCGGGAACTGTGTGTGTGTGTGTGTGT
>CAKALG010014070.1:0-10956 GCA_916700815.1 Helicolenus hilgendorfi
TAATTGAGGTTTAAAATACGTGCTCCGCTCACAGAAAACGCCGCTGCAAGTGCTTCCTAAACAACGTGATCTCACAGTTATTAATAACTTACTTGGAATGTTTTGACCCGTCTTATCTTAATGGAAAGAGTTGTACGTTAGCAGGAATGTAGCACAACATGGAAGTGAAAGCATTTAAATGTGAAAGTGCAATACAAATATTTTGTCCCTAAAATCAATAAATAATCATAAAGAAATAATGATTATTATTTTTGGCGTAACCATGCATCCCTAGTATTTGGCACTGTGCATGTACCAACCAGTATGTCAGTGATGGTGAGTGTGTCTGTTTGTAGCTTGTCATCACCTTGCCATCTGCTGAGGATTGTGAAATAGATTGTAAAACCATTCAGCTACCAGGCTGACAGAAGACGAGGTTAACCGGGCTGTGGTTCATACTGTTTTATTTTGTTACGCTTTTGCTTTCATTTTCAGTTAAAGGTGAGGCGACGTGAGGCAAATATACCGCTTGATCTGTGCATCCATGGGTACACTGGAAAACGGGAACTGCTAATAGCTCATTCTGCATCCTTTTAAAGGGGAACGCCACCTAAATTAAGAATTCCAATATGTTATTTCCATGGCCTAGTAAAGTTCAATCAATATTTGTGAACATGAGCTACTCTCTCTTAAAGCCAGAAACTAGAAAAGTCTTGTGATGTCATCGGGTATAAAGTCTGGAGCTGCTCCGTAGACGATGAATGAGGAGACTGATTTTGTGGACCAACAGAATGTTTGTTTTCTTTTTTATACCCAAATTAACTTTATTCTATTCTAGTATTGTCAGTTGTGAAACAGAAAATGTTCCCATGTACTCATCTATAACATCTCTCCTCATTCATTGTCTACGCAGCAGCTCCACACTTTATACCCGATGACATCACAAGTTTGAGTTTTAGCACTGTAGTTTTTGGATTTGGGAGAGAGTTGTTCATGTTTACTAATATTGCTTTGGACTGTCTTAGACCATAGGAGTAACATGTATGCATTTTGAAAAAGGGGTGTAGTTCCACTTTAAAGGTCAACAAAATGTAAACAAATGTATAGGCTAAAAAGCAGCCCACAGCTAACTAACCGACTCAAGGTCAATATTATAGTTCCTGTTCAGCTGTAAAGTTATATGAGGACTGTAGTTCCAAAACTTAGAGAGCATAGTTAAAGACTAAAAGCAAGTAGACAAAAAAACACAGTGCAAGAGGAAACATGAGGACTGTGTCAAAGTGAGTCAATATCAGAAATATGGACTACAGATTTCAGTCTATGGCCATAAAGGACGCACAGAAACATACATGGTCAGAGCAGAAACATGGGCAGCCATGGGCCTTTTCTGCATCTGTAATCACTTACACATTCGCCCTGTAAACTTCCCCACTAGGGGTTTTGTGTGTGTTCCCCAGGTTACATGACACCGCCTGTATTTTTCCTCTGTTTTATAGCCTCTCATCCCCCCCCGGGTTTCTTTTTTGTTTGCTTCTGTGTCTCTGTGCATACATTCTTTAGTCTACATACGTGTATAGAGGCACGTAGGTTGTGTTTTTACCTCCTCCGTTCTATAACTGCATTTCTACCTCAATATCACAAACTATAAAACTCAAACAAAAAAGCGATTTTGCTCATTTCTCCTTCTTCAAAGCTCTCCGGCACAACAGGATCACAGTTGAGTCACGTCGGGGCTGTTAGAAATCTAATGTTCGGGCCTTAATAGGCCATTACCGACAGTGAATTACACAACCTTATATAAGCCTGGTCAGCGTAGGGGCTGGTGATAGCCAATAGCTGCTTTGATGTTGTTGTAGTTGGACCTGAAGGCGCTGGAGAGAAACGAAGCTGTAACTGAGCACATCACTCATTTTTTAACTGCTTTTGACTCAGGCTAGGGATGCACAATGAATTGAATAGCAATCGCAATCACGATTTTGGCTTCCCACAATTAAATGATCATGATTGACTGCAATATTGATGTTTAAAATGCTCCGCTCATAGAAAACTCTGCTGCACAAATCAAGCGCTTCCCAAACTAACAGCTGGAGATGCAGCGTCGATCAGCCGCCGATTGAAGACGGGCGATTTTCAGCAGTCTCATATATCCGTTTTTTCATACAGCTGCAATTTGTCACAACTGCAAGTCCAATATTAGCCGTGTAGGAACAACCTTAAAACATCTGGAAGTTAATCAGACACTTCATGTGTTGTAATTCAATCCCATGATGCTGCGCAGAGTAATCACAGCGCTCGTCTGCCGACAGCACGGCGCTAAATAGCACCGTTAACGGCGGTTTCATTGTGTTACACTATGAGGCGTTCAAGCTCTGCTCAGTAAAAATGAGTATTGGGCAATAGTAAATTCTAACGCTGTCAAGATGCGCTCAAATGTAATCTTGTAAAATGTATTTTTTGAAGGAGATGTTTTCACAGTAATATAAAATACATATTAGAGGGTGAATTATGACCTGTTTAACTTCCTAACACTACGTCTAAGCAGATTATAATATATGATTAGAACTACCAATGCTATTTCTTTTTTTTTTTTTTTAAATCAAAGCAAATATTTACAGAAGAATAATCATTATCATCATCTTATCATTTGAATTGTGTGTTTTTATTCTAATAACCACTACAGATGATATTAGGATAACGTTTAGACGTTTTGACGGTTATAATTTAGCACAACATGGCAGCGAAAGCAGTTTATTTAAACATGAATTTGAAAATATTTTGTCCCTAAAATCTATGAATAAACGTGATAAATAATTGTGCTTATCATTTTGGCCATAACATCAAGTCTGCTCACCAAACCCCTTTGTAGCAGCCGCCCATTCTCTGGGGCTTGCTGTCATTTACCTTTTCCCCTGGTGTTTTTTTGGTTGAATTGCCGAGTGATTAGAGGATTATTCAGTTCACCTGATGACCAATTATCCATGGCATTAATCAACGTCCCTTTTGTTCATTTTGTGCAATATAAGAAGTTAATATAAGTGAATTGCTGGACAAGGAGCATGTCAATTTGTGCACTTTCACCTTGAAAATACTTGTGTGTATAGACAATATGCATTGTGTGTCTTTCACATGACATCACATTATCGTCTATCACATTTAAATATTGAAATTGAAATTGAAAGCCAAGTAAAATGAAGTGGGCTCTGTACAACAGACATCTTGTTCTCATTCCATCTCAGAGGAAATTATAGGCGAAAGCTCACTTCACTTTCCTCGCTATCATCTCTCAAACAATTTTCTGTTCACTTGCAATCGAACCCATTTAACAGAAACGGCGAAGGATGCTCGAGTCTGCCTTTTGCCCGTTCAGGGAGAAAGGAAGAAGACGTTTCAAGGACAAGAACATTACGAGTCGGGTTTGAGATGTTTCGTCTTACCTTAACACACACCTGAGGTGTCAGCGCTCTGTCTCCGAGCTGGTCTTTCTCCCCTGTGTGCACAAACACAAACACAGACACACATGCTCAGGTGTGTCGTGTGGGTGTGTCGGTAAAGCTCAAGATGAAGTGTCAGGTGTCACTTTCTCACCAGATCTCCTCTTAATGCACAAACGCACACACATGCACAGAAAATGTATATATTTTCATAATCAAAAGCTCTCACGTGGGAATTTGCCGTTTTTCTTGGTCTCACATTATAAAAAAATAAAGCGGGATAAATTGAATATTTTTGGGGTTTGGTCCGTAGACTGTCATATAAGAAGTGGACTCACCCGTTGGTTTGTGGACTGCCGTTTTGAAGCCTCCAGTTTGGCATTTTGGCCGCCGCCATCTTGGTTTTATGGAACCAGAAGTGACAGGAGAGGGTGGAGCTAAGCACGACCGAACGCTGAATACAGGTACCCTCAAATAAAACTCGTGAGTTTGTGTTTACAATATCGGAAGTCGTCTAAATGACATGCTCGGCGTTCAACACACTGATGCAAAGCAATATTAACGTAACCGTCGGTGTCTAGAAGCCACAGAGGCTAACTAATCTAGCAAGCGGGTAACATTATAAAATTACAAAGAAAAACAATATACGACTAATATTACAATATATTCACTTATTATGTACCAAAAACTTAACTTCCGTGCCTTCCGCCATATCTGACAACGTCAACAAAAACACGTCACGACTCATGAACCTCGTAACTTTCAGAACCTAGAACGTTCATATGGACTCTTTTCATAAACACAGTAAACACGACCCCATTTGAAGGCACCATAAGACATTTAAAGTTATAGTTGTAAGACGACAACGCCGTGGGAGCGACCTGTCAATCACAAGGTAGCCACTAAGCCCTAAAGCATCCCCTGCTTTATGGTCTATCTGACTCTAAATGGGACCATCATTCACTAAATGAACATCATGCTGTATTGAAGAAGACTTGAAACTAGAGATTGAGACCATAAAGTCATGTTTACAATGTTTACTGAGGTCAGAAATCAAGAGAGACGTAGACTCATTTTCTCATAGACTTCTATACAATCAGACTTCTTTTAGTCGCATGCAGGTATGAATGCAGGTTTAAGGCACTTCAGCATTGGCTCCACTGGCTGCCCACTGGTTTGGACTGTTGGTCAGAGAAAACAAGACTTTGATCCTGAGATATTGTGACAGACGGGATAAATATACAGTATCAGAGGTCATCATGAGACTCGTTCTACGGCCGCATAGAGCTCGTTTACGGATGTCGACGCATTGTGGGCGAGCTATTGTTTCTCTGGTGCCTGGATTATTTTCCCCACTCGGCTGGTTGTCAGGCCTCCACCACACGCACAAACATACCGTGGTCGTTTGCTGTTGTTCTTTCCAGTCCCGCCGTAACACCGCGCTCGTGTTAGGAAAGTACATGGAAAGCCGTTGCTACAGTAACGGTCGGCATCTGGATTAGTGCGATGGAAAGATAGCACATTTATAGGGAAATAAAGGATCGAATATAAAGTGTGTGAGAAAGGGAAAAAGAGAAAAGGGAGGAGATGGAGAGATAAGTCCATTATGAATTTGACCTTTAATACGTTTATTTCCACAGCTTTGAAACGTATAATCTAATGGTTCGGCTCTGTCGGACACACAAATCAGTACGAAACAGTTGCAGCATCCAGACGAGCGACCCAGCTGCTACTGTACAGCACACAGACTAACATGTGAACAGCACTTTGTGTGGTAATAAAGTTCACTACAGCATGTGTAGGATTTGCCTGTTAGAGATCATCTGCTCCCAATAGAGCGCACACACATCTGTTAAAACATTTAGAGAGAGAGGACGGAGGTGGGGGTGGAGGAGAGGTTGTCTTTGTGTGTGCACATGTGTGTCAAGAATGTAATACCGCTCTGTGTGACAACTTATTATGTTTTATTGTGTGGGTTTGCTCACATTACGTTTGTTCATCAGCTGAGGGAGGACGCATGTGTGTCACAGGTTGTGCAGCCTTAACAGACTCCATGTAAACACCAGCAGAGACTAAACAGAGACAAAATCCTCCTACAGAAAACTTCTAGATACTCTAAACATGTTTGCATCTTTGCAGTAACGGAGGGAAAGAGATCTGTGTGGGAAAACAGACGGAGAGCAGCGTTTTTTTAAGGGTCAGGGCTCGAGGTCATGAGGTCAGAATTGAATAAACAATCGTCTTGTCTTTGGTGACAAGACGAGGTTAGGAACACGGCTCTCTGCGATGATTTCCAGCAGTAAATACATCCACAACCGCAGTAAACATCTTTCCTCTGTCTCTTTGCAGATAAAAGTTGTAAAGCTGTTGACTGTCATGACGAGACCAGCTGTTCTCATTTGGCACATTACTCTTTAAATGTCTCCGTGGCCCTGATATCAAAACTAGAGCTGTCAAAGTTAATGTGAAACAGCGCAAACTCTTTTTAACACCACTAATTTATTTAACGCATTAACGCAACGATCTTTCAGAGGTTGTAGAGGGCTCAGTTTTTAAAGCTAGAGTGAAGATACTGGTATCTAACTTATTGAATCCATACTCAAAGTCAAAAAGGCATACCAGCGCTCCAAACGTACGCTACATTTTGGCGATGAAAAACTGTCATATCCATTTTTCAAAGGGGTCCCTTGACCTCTGACCTCCAGATCAGTGAATGTAAATGGGTTCTATGGGTACCCACGAGTCTCCCCTTTACAGACATGCCCACTTTATGATCATCACATGCAGTTTGGGGCAAGTCATAGTCAAGTCAGCACACTGACACACTGACAGCTGTTGTTGCCTGTTGGGCTGCAGTTTGACATGTTATGATTGGAGCATATTGTTTTATGCTAAATGCAGTACCTGTGAGGGTTTCTGGATCAATATCTGTCATTGTTTTGTGTTGTTAATTGATTTACAGTAATAAATATATACATATATTTGCATAAAGCACCATACTTGCCCACCCCCATGTTGATAAGAATATTAAATACTTGACAAATCTCCCTTTAAAGGTCCCGTATCGTGCTCATTTTCAGGTTCATACTTGTATTTTGTGTTTCTACTAGAACATGTTTACATGCTGTAATGTTAAAAAATGCACATTATTTTCCTCATACTATCTGTCCGAATATACCTGTATTTACCCTCTGTCTGAAACGCTCCAAAATCTCCCTTTAAGGTACATTTTTAACAGATAGAAAAATGGGCGATTAACCGCGATTAAATATTTGAATCAATAGACTTACCAAAACATGATCATCTCTGGCCATTAGTTTATAATGACAACACAAAACTAGATGATGGCTCAGGTCAGGCTCCCTGACATCTCCCCCTTGTCCTGTTCCCTGACTCATTTTGCCCCGGATAATGGGGAAAAGATGTTGCCTGTCGGCTCTAATCTAACCGCACACAGCACAGGACTTGTCTGGAGGTAGTCAGCACTTTAGCCTGTGTGATCGTCTGTGCTCAATTTCTGCCCACCAGCCACCCAGACGTGTACTGCGAGGGGCCAAGACAAAAACGTTTGAGGTCGTGTACAGTATGACACTTTGAGGGCCGAGCGGTACAGTTGATGTGCAGTAGCATTGAAACGATGTAAAAATCATCTTCCTTTTTGATGAAGAGGAGGCATTTAAAGCAGCAGTGGGTAGAAATATGATTAAAAAAAGATATTTTTATAAAACTATCACCATATCCTGACAGTAGTGCACGACGCAGGTAATCTGAAATAAATCATGTGCTCCTAACGGCATCTGCAAGATGTCACTGACCGGAGGAAAACAACCAATCAGAGCCGAGCTGGAGCCTTGCCGTCTCTGAGCAGCTGTCAATCACTCACCAACTCCGATATCAAACGGTCAAACTAGGCAGCGCTGATCAAATATGAATCAATATTATGTTACTGTAATGCCTATTTCTCTCCTCAAATGTTTTCAGAATCATCTTGTAGTGTACTGTTTAGCTGTAAAATTAGAAACTTTGTGACCCAGCAGCCATGTTGAGATCAGTTGAGGAAATACCAAGCACCGCCTACCAGCCGGAGCACAGCCAATAGGAACGCTCTCTCTCTCTGTAATGACCTGTGATTGGCCAAAGTCTCCCGTAATGGGGCTAGTCTAGTTTTCTCTCAGAACACCTGAATTACAATATGCTGAAAGGTTATTATGGAATTTGTTGCCCAATGACGCCAAAAACATTCTGCCTACCGCAGCTTTAATTAGTTTAGCCGTTATTTAACCTGGCATGACAACTAACAAATCCTATTTACTTGAAGTGAATAATTTATTTAGTCTTTTTCTTAAGATGTCAGATGAAATATGAAGTTACATACATGTGATTTTTAAGTGACTGTACATTGGTGAGAGTAAGTGAGCACTTTTTACTAACATCTGGAGCTGGTGTTTAAGACCTCCTCCACCACCCCCCTCCTTTGAATACCAACTGTGTTACATCAAGATGCAGGGGTCCAGACTCGGGGTGTGTGCTTGTGTTTGAGAGAGAGTAAACCAAATTCCTGGAGTAAAAACATGGCCTGTAGGATGTGGAAGGGTCACGGCGATGTGGGGAAAGCGGGCGCGTGTCTGGGGAATTAAGGAACAGAAAGTGTGGAATTAGTCAGGTGGGTAATGTGGGCGAGACTCGAACAACTGACTGAGCGTATTGTGTTAAATGTGTGCGAGTGGGTGTGTGAGTGAACACAGCTGTGCGTCTGCATGCATTATCTCCCAATGCAGAGCTGATAATATATTCAAACGTTGCCCTTGTTAACCCAGAAGACATTGACCTGACTTTCCCTCTGCAGACTCCAGCAAAAATAGTTATTTGACTTCTACAGGAAATGTCTTGCAGTTGCAGTGATTACATAACTTCATATATAAAGTGGTAAAGAAGACATCCTTATCCATGATCTCAAGTTTCTATCTGGCAAAACACTGCTCTACTAAAGGTGACAATAATCTCCTCCTTAGTAGTGATGCAGGCGAAGGGTCAGTCCAGATTTTACTTGAATTAAGATCGGCATTTAATACAATAGTTAGTAATAATATCTAAATTGTATCGTCTCGGAGACAGAGTAGGAACTGTGGAGTATCTCAAGGCTCTGTCCTGTGTCACCTTAAATGTTTGACTGCTTCCACTTGGCTGAATAATAAGTAATCATAACACTTATATTCATTGCTACGCCGATGACACACAACTTTATGTGTCTGTAAAATCGCCTGCCGTCCCTAAAAAAACTGTCTATTATCTTCCTCCAATTCAATGAAGAAGAATCTGAAATGATCCTGTTTGAGTCATTAAATAGACGGA
Source organism: Helicolenus hilgendorfi (assembly GCA_916700815.1). NCBI lineage: Eukaryota > Metazoa > Chordata > Actinopteri > Perciformes > Sebastidae > Helicolenus > Helicolenus hilgendorfi. The sequence continues at coordinate 8,763 of CAKALG010014070.1, forward strand.
GGCAACAGTTATCTTTTCCTAGAAGGTTCAAAGAGCAAGAAATCAATGATAGTAGGAAAATAAATTATGCCAACGGGCTAGATCCAGAAAATAATGTTTTGACTTCCTTGCATTTGTTATGCAAACTATGAATACAGCTAACAAGAGTGCAAAAAAAAAACAATTTAATAGCCTGCAATTGCATTGTTATGCTGAAACTATTCTTCCAACTTTTGCCGTATAACCTAAATATCTGATGAAGCAGACATGGATGGTTGATGTTTGTTGCCTGCAGCTCAACTATCAGGCTGACTGGAAAGGTGTGAAACTCCTGTTAGTGCAAACATATTGTAAAGTATCGTAGCTGGAGGCTGACCTGTCTCTGAGTGCAGATGAGATCAGGACGGACATGAAGGCCCTCGGCTTGACTTGTACCGTATGAATAATTAGCACAGACTCTGCCTCCAAAGTGTCACTTCATGTTGCCCAACGTGTGTGATGTAAAAACACTGAGCTTTGGCGATGCCTAAAAAAACACACATTTCGTTCACTAAGCATGTTTTTGTCCTTAGAGAAAATTATAAAAGTCACAACGGACATTGCACCCCTCGTACTCCGCACATTAAAATGTCATGACTTATCTGTCCCCTCGAGGGTTTCTGACTGAGATTAACATCACTGCAGGAAAACAAAGTACAAAAAGAAACTTACACTAAAGCAATGACATATGAAGTGACATAAGAGTGTGTCAGCAATTACATTTTTAAAAACATACGGCATGTGTGTGCAAAGAAGTTGCTGTTTCACTTCAGTCGACTATGTCTCTGTGTTGCTTTTCTTGGCTCTGGCTTTTCTCAGGTCAGCTGTGGCTCTGAACAGGCTGTGTGTGGAATTACTGAGACGGGAAAAAAAGTGTTACTACTACAACATACTGCCTCAAAATGAGTCCAAAGGTTTTGTACAGATCACATATTTGGGGGGGAAATTCTTATGATCTATAAAAAAAAACAATAACACAGCCTATCAATAGCCTTAGCTGACTGTTTGAGTTTAAACCCGAAGCATCCATAGTTAGTAAATAGGACCATTCTTCCATCATAAGGCGTCTGTGACTCTTGATGCCATGAGTGCTTTGGCAACATGACGAGTGTGCGTTTCATGTCACGCTGATAACAGCTTCTCCGCGAGAGAGAGAGTGCGGCTTTAGTTTCCATGAGAACCCGCTGTATGAAGATGATTAGATTTTCACGGACCTGTTTCATGCTACAATAGCTTGTGGACGCTGTAGAAGGAGTAAGGATCAAAAGCACTGATGTAGAGACACAAAATGACACTCAATGACTACATTTACGTGCAGAACAAAAGACGATATTCCCGCTAAGCTGTCCCTCTTTCATTCCTTCAGCCACCTTCTTGAGAAGGTTGGCTTTGCGATATTTGCACATATCCAAAAACACGTTGATATCCAAGACTTTCAGAATGTTTAAAAGTAGGTGTACTGTATTTCTTCTTCTGATCAGAGCTTTTCTTTTGGGCATGCATCTCAAACAAACTGTTGGCTAGCTGGTTTGTGTACAACGCACAGAGATGGCTGTAAACAGGCAAGAGGCCGCAATGAGATGCGTATTCCAAACGTATACATGTCCAAAGAATGCTCCTAAAACCTGAATAATATCGGCGTATCCCACACGGGACATTGGGTAGTCAATGTTAGGCTTGGTTTATGCTCGCCGCAAGGTGCACGAGCCAAAAATGACCTCATCATGTACTGTGCGTAAAGTGCGAAGGCTCCGCGAGTTCTTGGTCGTGCTGCCCTGAATTTATATAACTTGGCGCCTGCTGTGCAACACATGCCAGAACAAGATAGAAGCAAATAACTTAAATTAAGAAGTGAAATAATAAATTACAAAAGACGGACGATTCGTTTTTAAATGCTTTAAAAGCAGGAGATCTTAGAAATCTACATTTGCGTTTAGTTATGATTGATTGTATATAGGCGATAAAGTATGTCTATGAATATAAGATATGAGTTTACAGTTAATTATTTAATTATCTTAATTCCTCCCGGGCATTGAGGAGTTTATGTTGTCGGTCACACTCGTTGACGTCTTGCTTCTTCACAGAATATTTTGTTTGTCTCTACCTCTGGCGTTTCGGAGAATACTGCAACAAACAACGCGTTGAGCACAAACGCCGTTGTGCACAAACGCCGTTG
>CAKALG010014071.1:618-13382 GCA_916700815.1 Helicolenus hilgendorfi
CTTGAATGCACTATGAGCTAAATGTACGTAATGATAATGACGGCTGGTTTATTTTATTGGACTGTACACATCTTGTGTGTGTGTGTGTGTGTGTGTGATGTGGCTCGGTGCGGTGACAGTTGGTGGCCCAGGTTGCCGAGCAGTGACAGTGGTAATCGCTGCATCTCGGGCATTTGGCAAACGGCTGTCAACTCTTAGTGTAAGGCGTCCGTCTGCTCAATGTCCTTGTCTGTGTCACTGTCACAGCTGCTGGAATGCTGCTGTCAGTGGATTTTAACACCCCATGTATGCAGCTAATGCAGGTCTCAATTGATGAAAGTGACACAAAGCAGGGTTATTTTGTGGTCAGGTGACTTAAACATAAGACATTAAGGTTGTTAAGTGCACTTTATTGCGGTTTGGTATAGTTTTGTTCTGTCTAAATCACATCAAAAAAGTAATAAACAAGAAAAGAAAGAGAGAAATTGAAGCACACAATGACAACACAACAACATGTGTCTACACTTCACCTTTACCTTACAATACAATGGACTTACAGCATGTATTAAGATAAGATAATCTCTTTAAAGCCACCAGACTCTATTGACAAAAACAGTAATTTTATCTGGCAGAACACGGGAGTATACGTACAACCCCATTTCAAAAAATCCAAACTTACGCTTTCAGTTATTTCCTAACTTATCACAACTACCTAGTGCTAGTATTAACATTATTCATAACCTTATTGATTACTTTGGTAACCTACGTCACTGCTTTTTGCGGCAGAGTGGGCTCCTTTTTGAAAACCCCAGAAACGAACGCCCTTTAATGAACTCCCACCAAGCAAAGTAACAACACTACCACAGCAAAATGACACTAAACAACTTATAAAAACGAGTGTTCAGAGGACTTGCAATCTCTTATAACAGGATTTCCTCAAGCACGTTGTTCCAGAGTTCAGCGGCTCCGACTGCAGATGTTGGATTACCTTTTTGTCTTTGATCTCAACTTTGGAAACGGTTAAACGGAGAGACCACATCCTCTTAGCCGAAGCAAATGAACCACTCTCTTAAAAAAAAACCCTAGTTATTGTTTATCTTCAGGAGCGTGTAAGACTCCTGGCTTTGTGTCCTCCGGAGTTCCTTGAAGCTCATTTCTTCAGTCGGTCAAAGGTCATCCCTTGTGCTAATTGTTCCGAAGGGGATGGAGTGGAGCGAGGCCTGTTCTCCTGGACCGACTCCAAACAGCTGAACAATGGTGGCCCTCTCTGTGTGTGTGTTTGTGAGTGAGTGAGTGACAGCCTGGGTGGCCCACAGCTCCACTACATGGGGGTGGTAGTGGGGTCAAGTTAAGCAGAGTCAGTCCTTGTTTCGCTGTAGAGAGCAGACCCCTACCTGTTGTGGATGTAGTCTGTGTAATAAGCTTAAAGATTGGAGAGTGTTTTCTTTATGAAAAGTTTGATTGGCTTGACAGAAATCACATTCAGTATCATATATCAGTCGTAGAACTATAAACGTGGTCACTAAGGATCTTGAAACCGAAGGCTACAACGTGCAGTATTGATTCATGCTGCAACAAACACTCTTACTCTGTGTGTTGATTTGACGTCACACTTGTGGCTGGCAGGCAAACAATGTGATGTGTGTCAAAGGGTCAACAACAACTTGGCTGTCTTTGAAAGACGTATTGTTCCTCACGGAGTCCACATTGTGTTTACATTACATGGCCGAATGTATGTGGACACCTTAACATCACATCCATATGTGATTGTTGAACATCTCAATCCAGAACCGTTGCCAATGACATGTGGCTGTAACAGCCTCCACTATTCTGGGAAGGCTTCCCACCAGATTTTGGAACCTGGCTGCAGGGATTTGCTCCCATTCAGTCACAAGAGCATCAGTGAGATCAGCCGCTGATGTTGGGCGATAAGGCCTGGCTCGTATTCTGCACTCTAATTCATCCCAGAGGTAATGCATAGCGTGGAGGTCATGGATCTGTGCAGGCCACACCAGTGTTGTATACGATAATTATAGTATTTGTATAATCATTTCAACATAGTTTGAGTTTTGTTTTTTCATAATAATGAAATGGTATGAAGCTGATTTATATCCAGCCTGATTAGTCATCGTACGTTCCACCATGATAACATAGAGGATAATAATGTATTCACATTAGGGCTGTCTATCGATTAAAATATATAATCCCAATTAATACCACATTTTTTTATCTGTTCAAAATGTACCTTAAAGGGAGATTTATCAAGTACTTAACACTCTTACCAACATGGGAGTGGGCAAATATGCTGCTTTATGCAAATGTGTGCATATATTTCTTACCGGATATCAAAAATATGCTCAAATCATAACATGGCAAACTCAAACCCAACAGACAACAACAGCTGTCAGTGTGTCAGTGTGCTGACTTGACTATGACTTGCCCCAAACTGCATGTGATGATCATAAAGTGGGCATGTCTGTAAAGGGGAGACTCGTGGGTACCCAGAGAACCTCGACAAAGTTTGGAGCGTTATTTAGCCTCCTTCCCGATAAACTAGTATGACGTAGTTGGTAACAATGGATTCCTTAGATTTTGTTTAAGTGGCAACCTATGAATCTGAAAAGTGAAGCCAATGCGGAAGTGCCTTAAACCTGCATTCTTTCTAACAGCCAGCAGGGGGCGACTCTTCTGGTTGCAAAATGAAGTCTGATTGTATAGAAGTCTATGAGAAAATGAGTCTACTTCTCACTTGATTTATTACCTCAGTAAACATTGTAAACTTGAGTTTATGGTCTCAATCGCTAGTTTCAAGTCTTCTTCAATACAGCATGATGTTCATTTAGTAAATTATGGTCCCATTTAGAGTCAAATAGACAATAAAGCAGGGTATGCTTTAGGGTGTGGCTACCTTGTGATTGACAGGTCGCTACCACGGCGTTGTCCGGTCTGGGAGTCGTCCGTGTTTTCGTCTTCCAACTTTAACCCTTTTACAGTGTGTTTTCACTTCATGAAAGTTGATTGTAACATTTTGGTCGCCCTGAAAATGTCTCATTCAGCGTTCGGTTGTACTTAGCTCCACCCTCTCACTCTGTCACTTCTGGTTCCAAAAAACCAAGTTGGCGACGGCCAAAATGACGAACTCAAAGCTTCAAAAGTGTAGTTTACAAACCAACGGGTGACGTCACGGTGACTACGTCCACTTCTTATATACAGGCTATGTGCTATATTGATGTATTTGGAGGAAATGTACAGCAGACTTTGACTTCCTTTCAAATTCATATACACACACACACTTCCAAATGCACTCGCCGTCTCACCGTCCCACCAACCAGATGCTCGTAGTAATAACTGCAACAGCGGCCTAATTACAGGGGCCTCCTCACTTAAGGTCACACAACAACCAGCAAATCAGCAACAAACAACCACATAATGGCCCTCATCCTGCTCGCCATCCCATCATCCCTACTCTGGGGGGGTCATTACCCACGCTGCTTCAAGGCCTCCTTCCTTTCCAAAGTGTTTACCGCATTCCTCCCATACTTCAGCCGTACTTGCATGAGGAAGCCCCAGACCATGCAAGGATATATGTGTGTCCATGTGGGACTCAAACAGCTGTCTAGGAGCGAGGGCTTCTTGTCTGAACTTGTACGTCTCGACTCATTTCCTGATGGGTGGTTGCTGTTTTTAAGGGGGGGGGGGGAGATAGCTGGGATGTTATGGAGGTCTGAGGGAGGCCACGTGGCGCCGGAATGCAACAAGCTCAGACCTCATCATCTGCTGTCACGCGGAGTTTGTTATCTTTTGTTCTGACTCTCAATACAGGCACCGTGTGTCCTTATAGTTACCTCTAGACATCAGATTGAGCTAGACGTAGATGTAGAACATACGTTGTTGGTTTACAAGTAGCTCATTTCAAATATATTCAGGCCCCTCAATAGAGAGCTGAAGTCCTGCCTCACTATCACTTCAGCTTCTGTCTTACAAGCTTTGGTTTCATAATGTATTTTGTACACAAGGTTTATTTTTTGTCTTGTTAGAAACACATGCGCCTGTGTGTTTATGTCATTCTGAGCTTAACTGGTTTTTGCTTCTGTTCTGGACACGGTAACATTTGGATACCTCATCATCTAGGAGCCATTGTTTTGTTAGCATTTCACAGCTCCAGCTCCCATAAACCCTTTTTTTATACTCACACAAGGCACCGTGACGCGGGCATCCACTGACGGCGCAGGAGCTACGAGAATGCACAGAGGCGTTTATGCTCAACGTGTTGTTCGTTGCAGTATTCTCCAAACCAAGTGCTGCAACAACTCGCAGAGCCTTTGAGCTTCACGCACAATACGCTGCATTATCATTTTTGGCAAGCATGAACCTGGCTTTGGGCTTTGACGGTGCTCTTGTTACATAAAAAGATAAGGTAAAAAGAGTCATTGCCGACCTCAAAGAAGTACACACAAAACAACAACAACAATGGGTGTAGTTGGTCTTTCGGACTGTAGATTAATTTTCTTCTAACACAAGGTCATAAACTATAAACAGGAAGTCATAAAAACACGATGCACAGTAATTACAAAAACACAGGGAGGATGTCACGGGGCCTCGGCGACATGCCATTTCGCTCCAACGTCCCTGTGTTACACTGGATGTTTTTCAGGAAGGGACGAGACACATTTAATGACATCACATTGTGGCGGAGGTCTGATGATGCTGAGTGTCGCTCCGTCTGCCTTGTTTATGCTGCAGTTTGGATTACAGTGACACAATGACCCTTTGTGTTGGCTGAGGACTTAAAGAGTGGACGCACCTCTGTTGTCTGGCTGTAACGCATCAGAATCTGCACATTCGCACGTGTTGTTTCAGTAGCAGCTGTTGCCTCATTATCACAGGAAGCGAAGCACACCGTTTCAGATCAACACTAGCAGAAGCGAGATAGTATAAGGAGATGATAAACTCTTTAAGAAGTGGGTTGTGTGGATAGCCTACATTGTGTCTGTATGTGTCCCTCCTACTTGTTGACTGTTTATGCTAATGGCATTTACAAAATAAAAGCCAATAGTCAAGTACAAATAACATAAACAAATACATTTGCTAAGCGATACTCTCAGTCGTGTTTACATTAAATTGTCAAGCAGGTTTTAAGCAAACTTTTGAAATGTTGCAAAAACTAAATGTGAATGAGTTATGCTGGTTTCCATCAACTGGTTTGGAGCGAATAAACCAGGCTGTGTAGTTTCGTCAGAAGTTGGCGCTATACGCATGTAATCCACCACTGAATAGATTAGAAGAAGAAGTAGTGGTTGCGAACTGGAAATAAAGTCGTCTTGGCCGATCTACGAGAGCAAAATGGAGACAGGTCTTCAGGAATTAGTTTCAATTGGGTAATTGTTCTTTCATGTCAGCTAATATTGGCCGTGTTTCATGTTATCCGGAGTTTAAGACAATATAAATATATATCCGGGAAGACGCCGACAGCGGATACGGCTAGTCAGACATATGAGTTAAATGTTCCCTACGTCAGAACTTAAGGCACGGACACACCTGCGATATTCACCTGAAAGTTCACCAAAGTTGAACTCCCACGCAAATTCAAAGATGTGGATTTGCTACGCTACCGGAAGCAAATGTTTTTTTGCGCATGTGTGACCGTGCCTTTATTCAGCAAAGGCGTTTTCATTTCATTTTTCGTCAAAGGCAAAAAAACACCTCAAGCAAGCGAAAACATGGAGGAGATCTATCAAATTTTGCCGTTTCCATACCGCTTTTCTAATTCGATACTTCAAAATACGTTGATGGAAACACGGCTAATGAAACTGAATACTTCCTAAAGATGTTTCACATTAAAAGCCTCCTAGGAAAAGGAGAAACGATGCCCTTTGTGCCGCTGGAAGGCTTTTAATGTGAAGCCATCAGCAAATAATTAGTGAGTGTGAGGACAACCCAGAGCAACACACTGGTGATATGGTGGATATGATAATGTTGTGCTGATGCAAATGAAGCTGTGGGAATGTAAATCATCTGCAATGTATCAAGACAACAGGAAAACGTGCCCGGTTTAAATTAGCAGCTAATTAAAATGGGATGCGATCAGAAAACAGGGTGGCTTACAAAACCGGCTAAAGTATACTGTGAGATAATCAGATGTGATTAACTCTGCTTTTGAGATACATATTTGAGAATTTAAAGTGACACAAGTCCTAGAAAAGTCAATATTTAAATCCAGTTGTTGAATATACAAAGAGAAAACCAGAGTGAGCCAGCGAGTGTGTACATGTCCAATGACTTGTCTTGACGGTTGCCTGTACATGGAGTCCACTAACGGTGTCTATACATGTCTGCACAGCTGTTTAGAAACTGAAACACACACGCTCCCTTCTCAGCGGCCTAACAAGGAATGTCAGCAATGTTTTGCTAAGAGAGAAACGTAGTGGATCCATGCAAGAGAGAGACACAGCCTTTTTTGGACTAACTGTTATTCAATTGCATACAATCTCCTGTTCTTGTCTCTCTTATTGTCGCTTTCTAACAACCTCTACCTCTTCCTGTCTTTCTTATTCTCATGTCTCATTGAAATAGAGTCTCAAAAGTGATTAGAGATACCACCTAAAGCACAAACACACCACGTACAGTTCCAACAGCTCGACAAACTCTCCCCATCCCCCCTCCCAATCAGTGTTTCCTGTTTTCTTCTTGCTTGTTCTCATCTGTTTCCAGCAGGTCTGTTTGTTTGCGGATCCGCTCTCGAAGGACGCCCTTCAGTCCGACGCTTCCTGTTTTCACTAGACCACAGAAGTCGAAAGTGCAGGGCAGCAGGAATTTCTGTCCACTTAAACGAGCAGCAAAACACCTTGACTTCTCCGTTACCTGCTCACTGAAAACACAACCGTGCATACTTAGTGGTGTTGGCAGTGCAAAGACAGCATCCCTTGAAATTGTACTTTGCAAGGTTTTATGTAAAAAAAAACAACCGTGTTGCTATAAATCCAGAAAGATCACCGTTCACATTGTAAACAACCCTGTTTTTCAATAAAAGTCACTGACCGCGATAGTGGATACGCTTTTGTTACCAAAACAAGGAGGCGGCTGCAACTGGGTGCCACTCGACTTGTTTACTTTTGGACAACAGCCAGTGTTGTGTGAGGAAATTGGCATTAACCTGGAATATGTGTGATACTGTGTTATAATCACACATTAAATGTCACCTCACCTTCAAAAATACCACAACTGAGATATTAATTCAAAATGGATTTTGGAATGCTTTTTTTATTGTATTTTGAATCTAATTTCTGATCGACACTATAAAGACCTGTCAATGTAATGTGTAACAAGCAGCTACAATATGACTTACAGCAATATGTCTGAAATCAAATCCGGTTTAATCGACACAATCACTTACTGTTCTTTTAAAGAATCTTTTTGACTGTAGGTGTCACTAAATATTTTTGAAGAAGAGGTTGTGCTGCATTGGAAAACTGCATTCTCCAATGTCGGACGTTAAAGGTGCTAAATACGGGACTGGGATCATTTCTACTGCCTCTCAACGGCTCTCAACATGGTGACAGCGAGTCGCTGCTAACAACGCTTACAGTGCAAACAACAGCAAAAGTGCTGACAGAGACAAGTGTTTACCTGAAGGGGAACTGGAGGGTGGATGCTAAGTTTCCACAACAACACCGTCGGTCGGGACAACGTTATCAGCTGTAACCACCGTACAAGCGCTGTACAGAGCTTATCCACTTTGTTTGAACCAATCTGACAGCATCCAATCAAATTGTGGGAGAGAACCATGAAAAACTAACGTTGAGCGGCCATTGGAAAAAAAATCATTCAAAAGATAATTTAATTTGAGATGCAAAAACTATGCGGCGATCAACAAGAAACAAATTGCAGTATGCAAAACGTGCAGATCGAAAATAAGACGGAGACGCAAATTCTAAACATTTTGTGAAGAGCGCATTATGAAAGTCAAAGTTTAGGACTTGGAACTTGTCAGTCTTGACTTCACTTGTGATTTGGAAAAGAATGAATGTAGTACACTCATCTTAGTGTATAAAGGATACTGTAGCTAATGTGTTTATTAACCGTGTGTAGGATGTTTGGCCTAAAACACGTTATGTTTATGGTGATCTTATTATAAATCACTATGTATGCAGACGATGTGGTCATATTTTCTTTCCAAAATTTCTGCTCTTCTCTTTCTTTCCATTTCCATTTAGGAAATTCCTGACTGGCACAAGGAGCAGCGAACATGGCTGAAGACTGAAGGCTGAAGCAGATGAGAAAATGCAATACCACTGATGCCGGCTCCACTCAGTCTACATGTGGGGCTTCAAACAAGGTAAAGATATGTCAAGGCGACACTCTCTACAAAACATAAAGCTGTCAGATGCCAGTAAACAATATGATGGCCCTACTTCATAGAGACAGCTTCAGAAAACAACTGTTCCATCAGAGCTGTAGATCACACGCCTGAGCGCTAAACACGCCTGAAAGCTAAACAGAGTGAGAGGAAAGAAGCCTGTTTGTATCTGAACATGTGAATGCAGAGTGACAGACAGAAATGGGCCAAAGGCTGAAGGAAGTGGACACCCAGTGAAGGGGAAATCCTCTCTGTAGGTCTCACACACACACACACACACACACACACACACACACACAAACACACACACACAAACGCACACGCACACACACTGCGTGACACTTTATTGAAGCCGACCGAGCCTCTCTTCACAATCCCCAGCCAACCTCATGTCTGTTGTAACTCACTCACAGATACAGAAGCAGGACGGCAGTGAGGCGATGCAGAACAGAGACAGAGTGATGGAGTTGTTGATAACACTGGAGCCGCCATTGTCTTCACAGACCTCAGACCAGGGTGTGTGTGTGTGTGTGGCCTGGGGCTGTCACGAAAAGGCTGGAGGGGGAACCTCCCTGGAAATCAGTTTCTATATTACTCAGACAGTGAAGACAGTTACAGAGTATTATTACACAGTTAATAATCACAACTCCTGTGACAATAATTCAGTATTTTGTGAAACATACATAAAGACAGTTATGGAGAGTTCACAAAAAGACACAGCAACTGTCCCTTTACAACACAGGAAATAAGTGTGTGTGTGTGCACGCATGAGTGTGTGTACGTAAGAACGAGCTTGCACAACACAGGAAACATGCGCGCCTACTTGTCTGCCCGTGCTTCTCCGTCCCCCCCAGGTGATGGAGGTGTGAATGGTCCTTTGATTAACATGTGAATGGTGTGTGGATGGGTTGTGGAGACGGCAGCTGACAGAGCAGCAGAGGCGAGATCTCGCTGAGGGCTGCAACGCTCTGAATCTCCACCTCCCTGATGTAGATACATGTGGAAAGAATCTGTTTTGTGCAATTCATTTGCACGTCAATATATTTTTTATTACTTAGCAAAAAAGCAACATCATTTTTTGGGGGGCAATTTTTCTTACTTTTTGCACCGAGAATAAAGGCATCAACCAATCACAGGTTGAGTTGCTCTTATATTTATAAAACAACAACACGGAGCCTCCGTAGTCCGAACCAAGATCCACTCCTTCCTTACCTTTCACAATAAAAGCCCTAGATATATGAAAGTCCTAGACATATAACATTCGCAGGAGTATTTCGCATTTTCGTGTTGTTTATTCGTCACGCCGTCGTAAGGCCATGGATGTATAAAGAGAACTGGATACAGTGTTGGAGGCAGGCTCTCGTTCATTCCTATGAGAGCTGCTCAGTGGCACATGAAGCTGAAATGGCTCGACTGCCGAGTGATCAAGTACCCGGATCATCCGGCGATCTTCCGCATCCATTGGGCCCATGAAGTTTCCTTTAACTCCGCATCCCAGCCCATGGCCCAGCCTCGATTTGGGGCTCATTCACATGAACGGAGGAAGGGAAATAACTCTGCTGCTTCACTCTCCATGACAGAAAGTCCGCGAGTGCTCTTTCTTTCCCTGGGGAAAAGGACAGTGGTCAGTTCTGACGGGTTGCGCTCATCAATCCGTCATCACGAGTGTCATACACCCACCATGTTGACTTTTTTACAGGAACCTCTTTATGAACTCGGGTAGCTCACCTACATTTTCACCTTAAGACCTTTCAGTTTTGGTTCCTGATTCGTTGGTCCCATGTCTCTGTTTAAACACCATGAATTATCACAACAACAAAATACAAAGGGCAACATGACACGTTGTTGTCTGATCATATGCAACAATTAATACGTCTCAGACAAAGTTGTTAATTTCTACATGAACAAGCTTTCTTTAATCCACAGCTTTCTGAAACCCAGCCAACCCTCACAACCCACAGCCGCATGACTCGAGCATTAAAAGCCACTGTTTCCAAGAGAACAGAATGTACTGAATGAGTTGTCAAAGACATGGCGTGCTGTTCACCTGCGTGCGTATGTGTTTCTCTGGTCTTGCCCGTGTGCAGATAAAATCAGTTTGATAAGAGAAGGAAGCATGTGGTTGTTATCTGTGAGCAGGAGCCTGGCAGCTCCTCCTGTTTGGTCTCTGCTGATCTCAAACTCTGCTGAAGCCGAGAGCTCTTCACATGAATCCGTCTTCATCATTAACGTCTCCTTGTCTTGGTGCTGCATGGCCTTTCTGCTCTTACACTTGGTATAGTTTGGCTTTCTGATTGCACGGTCTCGGCTTTGTGCCGTGTTGAGTTTTGCGTCACTTTCGTTATCGCATTGCATCACACGCCAGTGAACGCCTCTCAAGATCAACATTTGAACTCTACTCAACTTGTGATTGCTGATGCACACCTTTACCCCTCACACACTTGTATTTGTAAACTACCAAATAAACCTCTGCTTATTGGATTATAAGAACTAAAACCTTTTTCCACCAACATTAGCGAATATATGCAGTTTTTTTTAAATGCAGGAAAACCCGCTAACAATAGACGATGAACTCCTTTCCCATTGCCAGAAGATCCAGAAGAGCAGTATGCCTTTGTGTTACATTTGACGTCACGAATGTGTCCGAAAACAGGGTTAACAAAAACAGTGAAAAGTTCTGGTGGTTACTTTTTTTATATCTGTTATGTATTCAGTCTCACTTTCAAACTCTCAAACCAGAGTTGGGGATGTTTGGAACAGTGGATTTACTAACGAGAAGGTTTTGATGAATTTTATTTTGCTTCCGTCGAGTTTGAATGAAGTGTGTCTCTATGATCAGCGAGGTAAAATGACTGTTTCTGTCAATGGAGACTGATGGCTTTGAGGAGAGCATATTAATTGTATGTTTTTTTACATTAATAAATTATAATAATCGTCCAAATCTCTGTTGATTTTATTTAATATTTACTTCAGCGCGTAGCATTGTGCCGGAAAAAAAGGCGAAAAGTAGCGTGTCCACCCGGGGTGTCATGTTTCCGTCGCTGCCGATCGGAGCTGGAGCTGATAAATAAACGGGAATACTGCTGAGTCATTTGTCCCGGGAATGAATGTCGATTGCATACTTTCCCACTGAATACAAAAGCCAGATGTTAGTGGGTGTTAGTGGAGTTTCTTTGTCCAGTGGGAAAGGGACTTCCTCTCATCTTCTCTGATGTTGATTGTGGTGCATTTAGACCCCATTTAAAACCAATATTAACATGTGATCTGTATCTGGAGTAGAGCCTGACTGAGGCTGATACATGTAGATGTTTTTATATGATATCTGGATAACGGCATGCCCTGGTAATCATAAGCAGACATAACCTTCATTGTTTGCAGAGGAAGGACTCATCTGTAGCTTTTTGCAGAGAGAGGTAGATGACCTTTCACTTGTTGGGTAGATTATTATGTAACTGTACAGATGTTATTTACACCTGGCTGAAATCCAATCACAACGCATGCCAGTTCATCTCCAGATGTGTTTTCTGCATGCACTTCCACCTGCATTGACATTGACATACAACCAGGTATAGATGGAGAATGATAGAGCTTAATGGTGAGATACTTGTTGTTGGTGGTTTAGATGAGTTTGTGTTTGTTTTTCTTGTTGTGTGTTTAACCATGGTATCTATTGCAACCCAGTTCCTCTTTCAAGCACAAACACAAACCAACTTCCTGTGCATCATGCGCTGACTTTGAGATTTTGCAACATAGTGGTATACGCAGACGCTCTCTCATTGTCTGCCTCCGTCTGTCTTTCTGTCGTTCTCACAGAATAAATTCCATGATAAGCCATACTGACTTCCTCAGTATGTGTCATGTGCACACACACAAACACATAGACAGGTCCAGCTCCAGACCTGATTAGTGCATGTGGTGAGTCTTTTGTTTGAGGACAAAGGACTTCCCCGTCTGAGACGAGCAGCCGGTGGCAAAGAAATAAGGAGGAGGACCAGATTAGCTGCTGAATGAGAAGTGAGGGTGGGGAAGATGGGCTGAGGCTGGGGGGCAGATTGGGAAAGATGGAGGTTGAAAGTGCTCCGACCCGGCATCCCGAACCTCCGTTTGAACACAAGTCAGACCCTGCTTACCTTTGGGGAACAGGCATTTCTATGAGGATCTGGAATGTAATGAAATGTTACATTTAAACATGTTTGACTACCTGTGTATTTTAAAACAGAGCAGAGAGAGCACACTAGAAATGAAACTTTATTGTTTATGGTGCAATAAAGCCATGCATACTTGCCAACCCTCACGTTTTTCATCCCACAGTACAGAGTGTGTAAGCCCTACTGTTTCCACCCGGACGACAACACAGCTACAACAAATGTCGTTACACAGTTTGAGCTGTGCTCGCCGCACATCGCAGCGCCCAAAGTAAGGCTTTGCT
>CAKALG010014079.1:1409-11443 GCA_916700815.1 Helicolenus hilgendorfi
CAGAGCCTCGCTGCATCAGCCTGTGCTGAGGCAGGAAAAGCCAACACTAGGATCAGATCTAAATCATGTTCATGGAGAGACCTTCGTCTGGCTAACATTACTGCCAAGCAGCTGAAATATAGAGTGATATTGTGCTTTTAGCTGACGTGTGTCTCCTCACTGTTTTGAGCGATGCTCGTTCAGGTATATTTAGAGCGAGCAAGCGCGAGCCCGACGCTGACTTTCGTTGATTTCACGGCCACAGGTGTCGCTGTTAAGAAGCATTTCTGAAAGTTACAAATAGTCCCTTTAACAAATGAAGGAATTCTGTCCACAGAAAGAAAAAAACGCTTGGGGGCTTTTTTAAAAATTATTATTTGTGTTGATTTAACAATAAATCTTTACTTTTTTTTTTTCCCATGTCCGTGACATATTCCACAGATGTCTACACATTGAAACTGTAGTGATGTTGCTGGTATGATGCAATATACAGTCAAACGATCATCACTTTCACTTTATGCCTGCAAATGCTCAACTTTGTTCACCGGCGTGGTCGCTATACTTTGTCAGTTTGGTGTTTGGTGCAGGGCAGAAAACGAGTGTCTGCTACCGCTGTAATCTAAGCTGATGAGAGCGCTGAGACTGAATCAGAACAGTTTAGGCCCGTTAACTGAAATATGCTCTCATTTACTTTTCATTTTATCAGGTAAAATTTAAAAAAAGAAAGTTCTGGTCAACACTGGTTTCGTGTGAAGTTATTTTTTGACACCGGAGCAATATTCTGAATTTAATTTATACAATTTAATTAAAAAGAATTAAAGTTCTAAGAAAGTAATAATAAGAATAAAGTGAGAATATTATTTAAAAAAATAAAAAAACAGTGACATATTACTTTGGGATTAATAAAACCAACACTGTTTTTTTTGTATTGTAGCTCCTGTAAGTGTAAAATAGTCACTGCTGACCAGCTGTGTGTTGTTTCCTGTTGCTGCTGAGAATACCTCGGGGGCTGTGCAGATACGACACCCCATGTTTGCGCAACCCTCCTAGCTAACCGCACAGGAAGTCAACTGCATTAATATTTTTATTCTGTCGCCGGGGCAACTGCCACCACACGAGTGACGGGTTGAAAAAGAGCCAACGAGCAGCGGCGCTCTGCTGCAGCAGGTTTTAAAGATTTTAGAAAGTCATCTGACATTACAGACGTGTCTATTTGACTCATCAGAAGCGTCACATCACCGCCGTGGTGGGGTGGTGACAGTGGTTAGGACTCAAATACCATTATGGCAGTTAAAGAAAATACAGTTTAGATACAGATTATCAGTCAATTTCAAATAACGTCACCGGTAGCATAATAATGAAAAGATGTAAAACTAGGATTTTATTATCGGAACAAAGCCTGTTTTTCTAAGTCCATTCTTGGTATATAGTACCCTCAACTATAGCCTAACGCCCGTCTGACCTGTTCTTATTATCTGAACCTAAAGTCACTGAACTAGGTAACTTCTCTTGGAATACACTAAACTGGAAAATCTGATTACTTTTGATGAATTTAAAACATCACTGAAAGACCTAGGAGCAGAGTCCATCAGGAGCCGTCTGTGTTTCTGAATATTTGGCTTCAAACACTTGATTTTAATGTGTTTGTTTTGTATGATATTATGCCGTGTATTTATTTTGCATTTGTTTTATGTTGTGGCGTCTGAAACTTTAATGTGTGTTTAAATGCTGCTGTCTTGGCCAGGTCTCTCTTGCAAAAGAGATTCCTAATCTCAGTGAGAACCTGGTTAAATAAAGGTTAAATAAAATCAAATACAAATATTGTTTTCTTATTATATTATTCTTATTTATTTTCAATGCTTTTTCTTATTTTCTCTAATTAACTATTCTTCAATGAAATTTGAATTTTTAATTCAAACAGTTACTTTAAAATTTTGTGAAATAGGCTTGTTTTTTTTCTTTCCGAATGTAGTAGCTTTGTAGTCTTGTAGTCACGTTGTGTCTCTTTGGGGTCATTGTGAGTCTCTTTGTAACTGATTTGTGTCTCTTTGTAGTTGCTTTGAGTCTCTTTGTAGTCATTTTGTGTCTCTTTATAGTCATTTTTAGTCTCTGTGTAGTTGCTTTGAGTCTCTTTGTAGTTGCTTTGAGTCTCTTTGTAGTTGCTTTGAGTCTCTTTGTAGTCGCTTTGTGTCTCTTTGTAGTCACTTTGTGTCTCTTTGTAGTCACTTTGTGTCTCTTTGTAGTCATTTTGTGTCTCTTTGTAGTCACTTTGTGTCTCTTTGTAGTTGCTTTGTGTCTCTTTGTAGTCGCTTTGTGTCTCTTTGTAGTTGCTTTGTGTCTCTTTGTAGTCACTTTGTGTCTTGAGTCTCTTCCTGGTTGGTACAGAGGGCCCGGTAGGCCCGTTCAGTAATAAAAATATAACGGCACATTGAATTTTCCCTTCATTTTCAAACGTGCCTCCTTATGAGGCGCACGTGTGTTTTACTTTTGTGATAAATTCATTAGAAAAGTTCGTCGGTCACGCTAAAACACGCTAAAACATGTTATAATAGTAGTGCAAGGGGAGAAGAGTCATAGTCAAGTCAGGGAACTGACCCAGTTTAGTGAGTTACTCAACTTTGATGATGTAAGTTAACGTTAGCCACCATAAGCTACTGGCCATACCAGACCAAGGCAGACTGTAACAGTAAACCCCCCGAGTGTATTTCATTAAGCGAGGGTACATTTCATTGCTAATGAATTCTAATTCTCACATATCAGAGGAAGTGATGTGAGTGTGCGTTTTTACCAAGGTTGCCGTGTCTAATGCAGGTCTTGAGGGCAGACAGGAATTGATCTCGTTCCTCTTCCTGTTGGAACAGGAAGCAGGTGTGGCCCATATAAGGCTGGTGCAGATACACGGCAAGCACATCTGGAGACGATACCACCGAAGAAGTATCCTCCTTCACGCCTAAACACACACACAAACACAACAGCGTTACAGATGTGGGCTTGACTGTATTTTCTCTGAACCATGAACCATGGTCAACAAAATAAAAGCAGCTGAGGTTCATTAACCAGTGACTTTACACACCGCAGGGCGTGACGAATAAACGACACGTAAAAGGCGAAATACTCCTGTAAATATTATATGTGTAGGGCTTTTATTGTGAAAGGAAAGGTAAGGTGAGGATATGGTCTGCGCTGTCTTTTGTCAAGGTTGAAAGGAGTAATAACGTTTGATGTTTTGGTTTGATCGGAGTTTGCGAGTGATTGACAGCTGCCTCCGTTGAATGAACAGCCAATAGGAACGCTCTCTTTCTCTGAAATGACCTGTGATTGGTCAAAGTCTCCCGTCACAGGCTAGATGTTCTAAAGCCTGAAAACAGAGCCATGAGGAGGTGCAGAAGTCTAGTTTTCTAGTGCTGAAGTTTTCTCTCAGGTAATCAAGCTATTGTTAAATACTGCAGGTAAATTGACAAATACGTTAACACTACCGTTGAGTATTCCAGCGCAGGTTTTCTCCAGGTGAGCTCTGGACTCCTCCTCTGTGGTGAACACACTGCCCCCTGCTGGCTGGAGGACCAACTTGGCTGCAGCTCCACGGCTGAAAGTCTACAGGTGGGACAACACAGACAGACAATGTCCAGCACTATAGCTTACATTACATATCATTTATATCCTGAATCCTGTCGTGTTTTGTTTGCGAAAGACTAACCTCGGCATTTTCATGTATCTCCACTTTGTAGTCTCTCCTCAGGACGGCGTACCTCTCTTTGCATTTCTTTCCCTGCTCGTCCCAGCAGGAGAACTTTACGCTCCCTTGGTACAAAGCTTCCTGCGGAGCATACACACACACACACACACACACACACACAGATTTAAAGGTCCCATATTGTAAAAACGTGAGATTTTCATGTCTTTTATATTATAAAACCGGTTTAAGTGATATATAAATACTGTGAAAGTATCAAAATGCTAAATCCACAGATAAATACACACAGCCTGTATTCAGAAATTGTGCGTTTGAAACAAGCCGTCAGGATTTCTGTATATCTGTGATGTCACAAATCTACAATATTTAGATTGTTTCACAGTTTTAAAACATAAACATTCTAAATGTGTCCCAGTTTACTTCCTGTTTGCAGTGTATGTGAATGACATCATCAGCTGACAGGAAGTAAACATGGACCCAAGCTGTTGCCTAGCATCGCAATTCCGTTGAAATGCGTTAGAACGGAGCGTTTCAGACAGAGGAGTGAATACAGGTATATTCAGACAGACAGTATGAGGAAGATATTGTGTTGTTTGGACATTAAAGCATGTTAACATGCTCTAGTAGAAACACAAAATACAAGTATGAACCTGAAGATGAGCACGATATGGGACCTTTAACTTTAACGTCTTAAAAATGATTGCACAGAGTGAGTTGATTGATGATTGTTGAGTGTTGTTTGATGGACGGTTTGACGGGTGCAGCTCTTACCCCTCGTGTGAGCAATAGGCCCCGCCCCTCTTTCTTAGGCTCCACCTCCTGGTGTAAATGTCCGATGTAGGCTGCAGAATACTGCTGACGGTAAAACACACTGAAGCTCTGGAACGTGCTGTCGACCAGTCCTGGATACACACAAACACATGCACGTTTAAAAAATAAATAAATTATGTCATGAGGTATTAACCGTTATTTACCTGGCCCCTTTAAAAAAGAATTCTTCCATCTCAAAAGTGAATAATCAGTTTATTATACCCCCCGCAACAACATAGTCGGGGGTTTATAGCGCTCCATGTGTCCATCCGTTCTTCTGTCCGTTTGCATGTCACACTTTCGTTTCCAGAGTAGAACTCAAAAGCTATTTAACTTAGGAACTTCATATTTGGTGTGATGGTTGACGGTGTGGTCTAGTTGTGCCTTTTGGGGGTTAAAAGTCCAGGGTGCCCAACATTTTTAACATTTTTGGGCACCCTGGACTTGACGAAGGTGAGCTAATAACAAGCTAGATTGTGACTTATTCCATCAGTTCCAAAAGGGCAAAACCTTTGGCCCTACATCAGTAGAGGTCAAGCAGTGCGTGGAGCCATGCTCACTTTGTTAATTTATTGCAAGAAACCATTGGTAGCCTACATAGTAACCATAGGTGTTAGATTTAGCTTAATGTGAAACTTGACACTCTTACAGATGAACGCACATACAGTAGAAGTACTTTACAGTTCTCCTCCTAGAGAGCGTTTCAGCCTCTTTCAGCTCATTGTTAAGCTCTGATAAACCAACTGTACACTCCCTGCTCAGCGCCAAACAGCAGACACAGTTAGCGATTAGTTGGTGAACATATAGTGGATCATTTATCATTCTCTTGATGTGTTTGGAGGTGGATCGGTGATAATTCATTGTTTACCATTTGTTTACAGTGTGTGGCCTCTATCACACGTAGTAGCCAGACTTTTATCTTAAACACTGACCAAACACACACACACACACACACACACACACAGAGAGAGATCAGACAACCCGTAATAATGTAATAGTTGGAAATGGCTGTAATTACTTTGTAGGAGATTAGTGGCAGGATGTGACCGGGTTGATAACACGTATAGGAATGCACACATAGGAACGAGCAAAGCAGCTCACATGGCTCATCATTTTTTTATTTTAATTTTTTTATTTTTTATAATTTGTGACCTTTAAAAAAACACATTTTTATCTATAACACTTTCAGGTTATGCTAACTGTGCTGGTGGTTAACACACAACGCCTCACTTTGATTATGGGGACCTTTGTTGCATGTAACACCCCTCCCCGCGTTTCCTGTATACGTCTTTGCTTAAAGCTAATGAAGACCAACATACTGTACGTCATCATGTCTCTTTTGTAGTTGATTTGTGTCTCTTTGTTGTCGTTTCGTCCCTTTTTACACCTATTGTGAGTCTCATTGTAGTTGATTTGTGTCTTTTTAGTCATTTTGAGTCTCTGTCGTTTGTTCATGTTTATGTAGAGCGAGCAAAAGCGCGAGTGCGAGCAACAGGACACTGACTTTCGTTGACTTAACGGCCACAGGTGTCGCTGTTGACAAGCAATTTCTGATTCTTACAAAGAGTCCCTTTAAATAGTTTTATATCTAGACTTTTGTATAAATTATCCAGTAAGTGTGTTATTATGATTTGGACAACCTCAGAGCAGATCAGTCCTGGCGAGCCCGCTGTGATCTTTGGCGCCCCTCAGCCCAGGTCGGAAACCACTGGTATACAGCATATAACAAGGCTGCAACTAATGATTATCTTCATCGTTGATTATTTTCTCCATTAATCGATTAGTTGTTTGATCAATAAAATGGTGAAAAATGTCGATCAGTGTTTCCCAAAGCTCAAGCTGACGTCCTAAAATGTCTTGTTTTGTCCAAAGATATTCAGTTTACCGTCATAGAGGAGTAAAGAAACCAGAAAATATTCACTTTTTTTTTTCACTTTGTTTTCTTTAAAAAAAATAACTCAAACCGATTAATTATTAAAATAGTTGCCGATTAATTTAATAGTTCACAGCTAATCAATTAATCGTTGATTAATGATGTATCATTTGAGGAAACAAGCTGTGTGGTTGGAGCTTGACAAAGCAGAGGGTGGAGGGTAAACCAAGCTAAACTGCACCACTACTGCAAGTATCACTACTACTACTGCTACTACAAGTATCACTACTACTACTGCTACTACAAGTATCACTACTACTACTGCTACTACAAGTATCACTACTACTACTGCTACTACAAGTATCACTACTACTACTGCTACTACAAGTATCACTACTACTACTGCTACTACAAGTATCACTACTACTACTGCTACTGCAAGTATCAGTAATACTACTGCTACTACAAGTATCACTACTACTACTGCTACTGCAAGTATCAGTACTACTACTGCTACTGCAAGTATCAGTAATACTACTGCTACTATTAATACTAACACTGCTACTACTGAGTAATAGCAGTGTGCCTCCATCACTCGTACCCACGCCCATACTGCTTCTCTTATTTCTCTTTTACTTTACATTTCTTCCTCTTATCTATTACTCTTTATGGAAACCTTATATTTCTAAATAGGGCTGACATACAGTTTAACATACCTGAGCCATGTTATGAAGAATACTAAACAAGGTATATAGTATATAGTAAGTTGAAAAAAATCCATGGTATAGTATGTCGAAACATTTGATGATAAAAAGTCATAGTATAAAATTGTGAAAAAGTTTATGAGAAAAAACAAAAGTTATAGTATAGTATGTAAAGAAAAATGTATGTAAAAAAGTCATAGTATAGTATTTAGAATTTTTTTTTGAAAAAAAGTCGTCGTATATAATGTTGAAAAATTTCGTGAAAAAAGTCATAGTATATTAAGTTGAAAAAAAGTTAAAGTATAGTATGTAAAAAAAATTAAATAAATAGATACATCTTTTTTTAAATAGTCGTCATATATAATGTTAATATAATATGTTGAAAAAAAGTCATAGTATAGTATGTCGAAAAATGTGATGACAAAAAGGCATAGTATAAAATTGTGAAAAATTGTTTTATGAATTATATTATATATTATAATTTTATGAAAAAAAAAGTTATAGTATAGTATGTCAAAAACATTTTATGAAAAAAAATAAAAGTTAAAGTTTAGTATGTCAAAAACAATGTACGGAAAAAAAATCATAGTATAGCATTTCAAATTTTTTTGGGGAAAAAAAGTCGTCGTATATAATGTCGAAAAATGTCATGAAAAAAAGTTAAAATATACCATATTGAAGAATTGACATACAGTATAACATACCTGGGCCATATTATGAAGAATACTAAACAAGAAGTGTCCAAAGCTGCAGACTACTACTACTACTACTAGAAATGTTGAAAACAAAAAACAAACATAAGCGATGTCTTAGTTTTTACCTTTGATGTTGCTGATTTTAGCCTCATCCAACAAGCCAGAGGAAGAAGCCCCCATAATGTTTCTATTTCCCTTCTTCTCAAATGAAAAGCTTAATTCAGCTGCTCTGAATGTGTACAGTATATACGCAGGAGACCTGTAAAGTAACGCTTGTCATCTAAACGAGCTGCTCTCTGATGTGTCAAGAGGTTTTTTTTTTTTTTGCTCAGCTCATTTCCTCTGTTTCTCTGTGAGTCAGTGTGCGGTGAGCTGGGCGGTGCTGTTAAAACATGAGGTGAAATCTGTCACAGCAGTCATCTCATCAACCAGCAAGTGTCACAGCCTCCCATGTAGAGCCATCTGCTGGTTGACAGGGAGAATATGTCTTTATCTCAGTGCAACAGTGTTCATCTAACATCAGAAGTAGTCTCCCCTAGTTAGAAAAGTTATGTCTGACCCACAATAGACCCGTTTTTGTCTGTTTTTTAGGGGGGTACCGGGGGTCTTTAGTGTTAGGTAGCAGGTCAACAGTAGACATCACATAGAAGTGGTGTACATCATCTGAAAGCTGGGAACCTGGAAATGAATTTGAGATGCTGCTGAGCACTGTGTCAAGTTGTTCTAGTTATAAATTAGACGTAAACACGATGCCCATTCCCCATGCTCTATTATGTCTCATAAGTTGTTGCAGTCATTTTTGGGTTGATGCCATTTGTTACACAGATTTGGTGCTGAATTTAACCACTTAAAGGGACTTTATGTAACAATTTACATGTATTAAAGGGACTGTTTGTAACTTCTTACACGTGTAAATCATTGCGGGTTGGTGTCCCATGCGCGCTCAAGTGTGGCTACGCTGTTCAGACTCAGACTCCAACACAAACTACACGGAAGCACCAAAACCACAAAGTTGTATCTAGTGAAGCCCGTCTGTTAAACAGTGTTGGTCGGAGGACGCGAGGGAGACCGTAGCTTTGGTCTCCAGGACCAGAGTCTCTGCTCCTCTACCTGCCTTCACTCACACACCGCGCTCGTTCTCGCTCTCTCGCTCCACCTCTCACGTGCATGCTGCTCACTCCACACTGCAGAAGAGTTAGTTTAGCTCTGAGAATATCTAGTGAATGCACAGTGGACGTTTGTGCAGAAATAAATGCTGCAGCTCCTCCAAACCAACAGAGGTTTTACCGTGTCTTGTGAAGTGACGGGGCTCCGCAGAGAGAAACGTTATCGTCTTCGACCAAAACTCCGGCGTCTCCCCTGTTCCCTCCGGGAGGCTGAAGCGGGAAAAGTCAACACTAGGATCAGCATTGATTCATGGAGAGACCTTCGTCTGGTCAGCTAACATTACTGCCAAGCAGCTGAAATATAGAGTGATATTGTGGTTTTAGCTGACGTGTGTCGCCTCACTGTTTTGAGCGATGCTCGTTCACGTCTATGTAGAGCGAGCACAAACGCCAGCAATTCAATAATAAATAAAAATAAAAATAGACCAAAATGAAAACAAAAACATATACATACACATATATACAAGTAATTAAGCAAATTACAATATATAGATATTTAAAAAGAACATGCATGTAAATGGAAGAAAACAATAAAGAAGTAATTAATGTCTGTTGTGTCAATAAAACAAATAAAAAACAATTAATAACAATATATTGCAATATCAAAGGATAAATGTAAAAAAATATATATATATATCTCTCTGTCAGTCAATCCTGGTTTGGACCTGGTCCTGTGTAGAGGTCTCTCTCTCTCTCTCTCTCTCTCTCTCTCTCCCTCTCGCTCTCTCAATCAATCCTGGTTTGGACCTGGTCCTGTCTCTCTCTCTCTCTCTCAGTCAGTTCTGGTTTGGATCTGGTCCGGTATAGAGGTCTCTCTCTCTCTCTCTCTCTCTCTTTCAGTCCTGGTTTGGACCTGGTCCTGTGTAGAGGTCTGTCTCTCTCTCTCTCTCTCTCTCTCTCTCTCTCTCTCCTTCGGTGCCACCCATTTCTTTTGTCCATTCATCCTTTAATGTCATCCAAAAGAAGAACTGAGTTTCAGGCTGAACTTCATCCAGAGCGTTGAGACGCGTTTAAAGACTCAGCGGAGCGTCGTTTTTACGCGTTGGCTCACCGGTGGACTGTTGGAGACGTTGTCTGCCGTTTTCTGTGCAGAAATGTGGCGCAGATTCTCAC
>CAKALG010014081.1:610-15808 GCA_916700815.1 Helicolenus hilgendorfi
GCCTGAAGATGCGGGTACTTTTCCACTGGGAAGTCGAGCCATTTTGGCTTCACGCACCACTGAGCAACTTTCATAGGAATGAACGGGGCCCCGCCTCCAGCGCTGTAACCAGTTCTCTTAATACATCCGTGGACACACCTGCCGCCACACCTTTGGGGGCCTGCCTCTGATTTTTGTATCTTTCTGAAACCAACAATCTGACTAGTATGCCCATTTCAGGTGTAAAAAGATGGAAAGATCTGAACTGCTCTCAGTCTGTCAGTCTGTCCACCACTTTTTCCTCTAGTGCCACCAGGAATTTTTGGGGGGTTTTAGTGAAATATCTTGTCAATCATTTGGTGGATTGCGATGAAATTTGCTGCGGATATCCATGTTGCTAAGAGGATGAATCCTCATTACTTTGGTAACCTCAAGACTTTTCCTTGAGCGCCACCAGCAGCAAAACATCACTGTGTATAGCCTCACAAAGCAGCCGGCATGGCTGTAGACTCTTATATAGGGCTGTCCCAAATACTATTTTTTTGGCTTCTAAGCTTATGTCCATCTGGGACACTTTTGCCTTAAGACATAGTTGGACGATACGTCGCACAAACTCGCTCATTTCAAGCAAATTGAACCCAACTGTCTGCCACAGAAAGCATAATTCTCTCTTGTATTATTTTGAACTGCGCTTAGGTCTGACTTCAACGGGCCTAGATGTGGAAATATTACATTGTGACACCTTCCCACAAGTCACCCTTTATCATTGGATTGGCGCCTGCGATCTTCGACGATATAAAAAATGTGTCTTTGTGCTTATCAATCAAAGCATCAGTGAACTCAAACAGGAAATGTTTTTTAAATGACCACGCTGCACTTGTACCGTAACGCTGTGCTAGACCAATTAGCTGCCAATAATTACATGCTTGTGTGTATTTTAGAAACGGGCCCTGGCTGTGAGTACAGTTATTGGTTTTGTTTAGACAGTGAGGGGGGAACAAAGTCACAAAAGGTCTCTTTGAGAAGCTCCTCAGGTGCATTTTGTCTCTGCGGCCTTATCTGATGAACTGTGAGCTGAAGCCAGCCTTTCTGTGGTCCACTTTAACATTTCCTATTGCACAAAAACAACAACATTTTGTGCTGCAGATGATCACGGCACGCAGTGGAGACCAAGTGGCGCACAGAAATGGCGATAAGCATCAAATGACTCCCGTCAGCGACAAAAACTGTCTCTGTTTCTCACATTTCGTGGCTCAGGCCATGGTCCTGCCTGCAGAGAAAGAGTGCCTTTTGAAATGGAGCTCAATAAGAAACATTATGGCAGCAGAGAAAAAGCTTTCGCAGTGGTCAGACCATTTAACATCTATCTCAGTATGCAAGTCTAATGTGTGAGTGGAGAGAGTTCATAACTTTAGCTTGGCTCCTTTCCTTTGCCATAATTTTCATACTCATAAATGAGAGTTTTTATAGGGATCCTAAAAATGAAAAAGAATGCAGCAATGTGTAAGCACATGGCTAAAATCACTTAAACTGAAATCAGAGAAGCCCTTCAGACTCTCTATGGTTGGATAATGTGGACATATGAGCTTAAATCTATGCAATGATTTAAAAGTCCCATATTATAAAAAGTGAGATTTTCATGTCTTTTGTATTATAAAGCAGGTTTAAGTGCTATATAAATACTGTTAAACTATCAAAACACTCAATATACGTAAACGTAAACATTCTAAATGTGTCCCAGTTTATTTCCTGTTGCAGTGTATGTATATAACATCAGCTGACAGGAAGTAAACATGGACCCAAACTGTTGCCAGGCAACGCAATTCTGTTGCAATTCCGTTGAAACAGAGCGTTTCAGACAAAGGGTAAATACAGGTATATTCAGGCAGACAGTATGAGGAAAATAAAGTCTTTTTTGAACATTAAAGCATGTAAACATGTTCTAGTAGAAACACAAAATACAAGTATGAACCTGAAAATGAGCATGATATGGAACCTTTAAGCAATATTACATTTCTACCATATCATTAATTGTCGATATTTCCCACATTCACTGAAGATGCTCCATCAGCGATTTCTCACTGCTCAGTGCTGCTATTTTTCTGTCCCGTCACTGTTACTGAGCCTGTGTGTGTGTGTGTGTGTGTGTGTGTGTGTGTGTGTGTGTGTGTGTGTGTGTGTGTGTGTGTGTGTGTGTGTGTGTGTGTGTGTGTGTGTGTACAGTTTAAGATAAAAGGCTGCTCCTATCTGTGGGCAGAGGGTGTGTACACCAGATCAGCACGCACATTATCGCCAAGTGAATATTTACTCTCTGGCCCAGCGCCCTGGCTTCTCTCTCACGATGGCATCTGACGTGGTTTCTCTGCCTCCATCACGTGTCCCGACACTTTGATCCGTCACATTCTCACAGTTGAGTTTTTCCTCAATTTTCAGAACATTACCAGAGGGTTGTATATTGTCATATGGACAAGCTGATACAGTGACAGCATTGATACTTTGTGGAGCCAAGTGTAATAGTATTGCTGGCAGTGTCCACTGTGACATTATAATTTAGGTAACACCCTCATTACGGCTTAATGGGGCTGCAAGAGTGACATAATACTACAGAGACCCTCGGCTCAATGGAAAACCCCTTCGACAATGATCCGTCTTTGACCCACAGTCGTGTTACTACGTTCCCGACACCTGCTGCTCGCCATTCTGACGCTTTTTTCACACTCTTCTTTCCTTTCTTCCCCACTTTATCGCCCCCTTTTTCCACATTCCTCTTTTCTCCTCGCACTTTTTTCAATCTTATATCCGTCTGTATTTTCCCTCTTCTCTGTTTTATTCTATAGTTGTTTAATCCTCTCAGTTTCAAGCTCCTTCCCCCTTTCTTACATAAAAAAAAAGTGCTACACTGTAAGAGAAAAAGAAACTAAACATTTCCATGGAGCTGCATTATCTACATTCAGATCTAACCCCGGCTGCCACAGCGAGTTGCTCTCTTGTTTTTCAACTTTAATTTTTTTACACCAGCCTGGCACAGGGTGCTAGCAGTCACAGCAACAGCGATGATGAGGATGATGAAGACAATAATAATGGCAAAGAGTAATGGAATACTACTCTCAGGTCTGCAGCGGCTGCTTACGCACGCATCCGAATGAGTCACAGGGAGGGGAGGGTCCTCCCTCCCTCTGCAACTTTGTGGTGAGGTATTAAAATAGTGAGGGAACAAAAAACTGGTTTGACAGACAGTTACACAATCTGGATTCT
Organism: Helicolenus hilgendorfi; assembly: GCA_916700815.1. Lineage (NCBI taxonomy): Eukaryota > Metazoa > Chordata > Actinopteri > Perciformes > Sebastidae > Helicolenus > Helicolenus hilgendorfi. The sequence goes on from CAKALG010014081.1 coordinate 3,845, forward strand.
TTGTTATGGAACGCATGGTAAACCGTGGTGGATGTGTCGATGAAGGGTATGCGTGTGCATTACTGAAGAACAATTAGACATGCAGGAGATAAAGAGATAAAAAGGAAAATCAATATGGTATTTGGAAGAGATGATAGTTTAGTCTAATCCAACCTCCATAAAAAATAATCTTGCTGTGTACTTTATATAAAAGGGATTTTATTTTCATAGTTTTGACCATATTATAACTGGGGGTGCAAGAAAATATTAAAAATATTGAGCATCACAATATTGTCTTTTGTGACACTGTATCGATTCTCAAAAACACTATTGATTTACATGCAAAGATGAACTCAGTCAGTTCTTTATTTCATTTGCAAATATATGCGCCCTCTCAGTGTATGTGCCCTCTTAAAGTAGTGCTATGATGTTGGATGTTACAGAGACTGTGATGAATGCAAATGCAGATCCCACTGTTCTGATTGCATTAAGAAAGTACACTTTTTGGCTGGACCGCAGAGGGCCAGCCCTACAAATGTAAAAGTCTGTCACTGAGTGACTGACTGACTGAGTGAAGTTACAGGATTGTTGGCCGACTGTTGGAGTTTCCTCATTGGTCGTTGCTCTTTCAAAATGAAAAGGCGGAGAACAGTTCTGTGTTTATGTTTTCTGAGAAGCGTGTCAGCGGTTCAATGTATCATTACATAGTGCTGTTGTTGTCCATGTGCTATAGTTTATGTCTGTTTCAGTTACATTATGTTGTGCTCTGTATTGTTACCGTGTATTCACACCAAGTGCAAAGCAAATTTTTTTGCCTTTCTTTCCTCCAGAAATTACCGCTGTTGCTGCTTTGTACATGTTGAGGAACTCCCAGATATGTCAGAAAAACAAATGCCGTCATGTCTGGGTTCATAACGTCACCCAGCAGCAAACTGTATTCACATACTATATCTGTATCTAGCAAGCCACACGTCGCTACTGCGGTATGAACCCAAAATAAACAGACTGTGCTGTAATTTAATTGCAATAAACAGATCAAAATGATGCCGAAATAACGACAGTATGATGTTGATTTGTAAAAAGTCTGAATTCATGCTTCGTCACGTCTGTCCACAACACGACAAGCAAACTATTTTTAAAAAGCTTGTTTTTTTAATGGAGTTTGGATCAATCAGTGCCAGGATATGCTAACATTGTAACTACTCAACATAACGTCATCTATGCATAAATACGGCAGCGACAACGTCAGTGATGACATAAACGTTCGCGAAGTTTGTATATATTGTTACACACCACTTATATGATGAATGCATTTGATACACATGCTTTAATAAAAAAATACATATTTTTAACCTTGCATACTGTATGTCATGCTAATACCTTTTCACCTTGTATAAAATGTATAATATACTGACTAGTAAATGTTACCATTTACTATTACTGAATGTCATTTGCTTCATTATAAGTTGAGTTTCAATCAAACATTAAGATATAAGTGGAAAAAACTGTTCACAAAACATTATAGAAATGACCACTGACTATTTGTGTAACAATTTAGCCACAAATTCACAGACTGACCATATACGGTCCAGACATATACTCGGTTTTGACCGAGTCTTGTTTAGTCAGATTTTATGCATATGATGAGGTGTTCTTTATACAACAGTTTTCTTAAAATTAGATTAAAAAAACTGCAATGCATCGCTTTGCTTACAGTATCGCAATATATCGCGATATATTGAATCGTAACCCCTGTATCATGATAGGTATTGTGCCAGATTCTTGCAAATACACAGCCCTAATTATAACATTGTACTCAACAAAGTAATCCCTGAGGCGAGAAACGGTTAGAGAGATCAGACAGGTTGTGGACAAGCCAACAGTTAAGCCAAATTATCTAAACCACTTAATTTAAAAGGTAAAATATAAGTAAACACACTTCAAATGTTGGTAATAATCCGTCATGGCACAGGAAAATTGTGTCCGTACATACGTAAGTGAATAGCTGTGTCGTAAGTACGGTAGGGCAGTTGAAGCAGGAGGTTGGCCTGTAAACTTTGTTGGATGTTTACAATGGACAGTTGCCCAGTTGACTAAGCCTTTGACCTGGGGGTTCGTTAAAGACCGTTATGCAAAGTCATTGTGTTTCTTGCCAATATAACTTATTTTTCATTGTCATGCTAGCCGCGTGGCTAGGAAATATCTCATGGATGGATTGCCACGGAATTATGTACCGACATTCATGTTCCCCAGGGGGTTCAACTGAAATTACTTCTGTGATCTTCTGACTTTCATCTAGCATGATCATCAGCTCGAAATTTTTAATTTGTCTAATACTTTGGTTTAGGACCAAATACCTGCAAAACTAATTACATTCCCCAGCTGTACATTGTGACTCGTGCTAAGTAGAAACAGTAAGCATGCTAACATGCTAAGATGGTTAACAGGGCAAACAGTATACCTGCTAAGCATCAGGGTTATTATAGTAAACTAAAACTGAAACTAAAATGAAAATAAGCATTCAAAAATAGTTTTAGCTATAATATCACTGCCAAAGACGGAGACGGCATGTATTTCCGTCAACTCTCGTGACAATGAAATACAGAAACTGAACAGATTTGACATTCAAGGAGATGACCCTGTGCCGGCTTTACATCGGACACTATAGTGCCAAGATTAAACATTAAACATAATGGTCATTCCTACACAGTTCTCCAACGATGTATTTTGTATGTACACACTTCTGAGACATTATAGTTGGCACTAACAAAAACATACTAGAACTAAAAATGTACAAACGGAAACTTAACTAAAACTAGCAAACTACACTAAAATGAAATTGAAAAGCTAAATCTAAAATAAAATAGAAATTAATTTAAAAGTCATAAATATTCTAGCCTAACCTTGCTTAATATCAGTATGTTAGCATTCTCGTTGTGATTATGTTAACATGCTGATGTTGGCGTTTAGCCTAAAAACAGCCTCACAGATCCGCTAGCATCATTTGTTAGGTACAATCTTGGAACAAAGCTATGAAAATAAGACAAACAGACAATAAGAAATATTGTTGTAATAAACTGTAATTGTATTTTAACTAATTTGACTAACCACAAACATCTTCCTAAATACAAAATGTTAGTCATTTTTTTATGTTCAAAATCCTCTGGGGCATCCTGAAACCTCTTTAACCCAGAAGGGAAACAGAGGTCAGCTGCTCCAAAAATAGCTTTATGTCCTCCCTGCGGTGGTTCCCAGGTCTGTGATAGAGGAGCGACACTAACACACTAGACTATAATGTTCTAAGGTATACAATACACTGCTTCTTGTCTATTTCAGACACACACACATGCACATGCAGAATGTGGAAATGAGGATACTCGTAGCTCCTGGGTATGTGTGAATCCGGTAACAACCGTTTAGTCCTATAACGACACCTCAGTCACAACAGGGACACGCACTGTTGATTGTTCTTCTCTTCACTGGGGAGTCATGCACTTGTTTGCTCTGTGCAGGAAGGAGCTCCTTACTTATTTAACAAGAAAACACAAACACACGGCCAGCTGAATGAGCCCTTTATTGTGAACATGGGTGTTGCTTTAAATAGCTTAATGACTTCTTCTTGCTGTGTGTGAACGTGGTGACACTGGTGCCGAAGCCTGCAAGACAAACACAAAGTTGTATTTTCCCCTCAGCATTCAGAGTTAAAGGTGTGTAGGAGAGTGTGTGTGTGTGTGCATTATGCCTACATGGTGTTTGCATGCCCACGTCTCACTGGCTTTCTGTGAAGTTCCATAATGTGTTTCACCACAGCACAGTGTCCCGCATCACATTTTCCCTGCTACAGATGAAGCTAGCTCACGTCTGCCATGTACATGAGCGGGTATACATAGCCTACTGTAGCTTGGCATTGTGGGGGTAGTGGAATAAGTCCACACACACTCTCTCACACCGTCAACAAGCTGGAGAGCATCCACGCTGGCTGTAAGGTCTATAAACTGACGCAGGGCAACGAGGTCGCACAGTCAGAAACACGACCGCTGCGTGAGTCACATGGTTCTCTTAAAAGCAGTCCTGTGGCTTGAGGTATCGTTGGAAAAGCACACAAAGCATTTATGTTAGCCTATAATAAAGTGAGAGAAAAGTTTGATATGTTTCAAGATAATTATCCAAATTATTTCAAATGTGTCAACCGATGAAATCATTTAAAAACAATTGTGGAAGAAGTGATTCCCTCCAACAAAACTGGCACCTCCTCAGGTTCCAATTTGACGTGTTCACACAGGAAGAAATGGCAACTTTGCAGCAAGTTATGCTTTAAACACTACAGCTTGTGGAAGCAATGACCAGCAAAATATGTCAAAATATTTCACGGTCTCATTCACCATCTCACCATGGACCCTCAACTGACCAACGTATCCTCATACAACGGTTTGCGTATCTTACGAAAAGTTATTCCTAATCTTTTCTTCGTTTCCCTACGAATGTCCAGCAACACGTGGCACGTGGAAATTTCCATTCATTACATGTATACAGCCTTTTCAAAATAAACTCCCATCTTCACAAGAAACAGCTTAGTTTAGGCAAAGATTGACTTCATTAGGTTTAGGAAGCAAAACTACTTAGTTAGGCTTAGGCAACAAAACTAGTTAGTTAGGTTTAGGAAAAGATTGTGGTTTGGGTTAAAATAACTCCAGAAGTAGTGTAACTTAAGTACAGAAGTTACGTGGCAAAAACTACTTAGTTAGGTTTAGGCAACAAAACAACTTAGTTAGGTTTAGGCAAAGATCGACTTCATTAGGTTTAGGAAACAAAACTACTTAGTAAGGTTTAGGCAACAAAACTACTTGGTTAGGTTTAGGCAACAAAACTACTTAGTTAGGTTTAGGCACCAAAACTAGGTTCAGGAAAAGATGGTGGTTTGGGTTAAAATAACGGTTTTAGCCCATTTCTGGCCCAAATTTTGAGCCACACGACTCATTTTAGAGTAGGACTGCATTTCAGCTTTGTTGTTTGGCGTGCAGTGTACAGGGGAGGACCGAGGACCAATCGGACGGATATCTGACATGTCCGAAATTTTGGTCGGCCGACCTGCCTGACCTGCTACAATTACAGCTTACACTCTCCTCCAATGGCAAATAGACCACTTAACAGACATACCTCACAATGAGCACATTGGCCTTTGCATGCAAATTCAAAAGCATACCGGGAAATAAAATTGGCTTAAGTCACAGCAAATCAATTTGTGGTTTAATAATTTATTCGTCCATCCCTGAAGTAGTTAATAGTGTTAAATATTTGTCAAAGCCTCTGTACACAGGTGTCTTCAGTTAATCGAGGTTATTAGATTTCTTCTCAGGACTGGGTGGGTATGTATAGACTAATTGAGCTACATCCTCCTGAGTTTCCTGTTAGCTACAGTCGATCCTGTTACACCTTTATCATTCTTATTGGTAGATGAAGATTTGTGAATAAATTCCCATCAAAACTCGGGCCCACCTTTAACCTGAGCAGAGATCTAACCAGCCAGAAGAACTGAAAACACCTGTGGTGTTAAAGCTTTTAAAAAGGTCTCTACCAGTATGATGCACATACAATAGTCTTCCTGTGGCACTAGCTGAAAAACAATATAGACAACTGATGTGACCGGGACCAAGTTGCATCAGTTCCAGTGGTCTGATTGAAGCTTTTTTCAATGTTTCCAATACATTTAAGTTGTTTCTACTTCTCTTTTAGGCCATCTTTACACAATTTATCCCACAAAAGAATATAATAAATAAAATCTGTGGGCAAAAAATGCACTATTCAGAGTGTTAAAACAGACTTACATGTATTTCCATTGGCTAAGCTTTAATGATTACCATGCCTTTGTCATATTTATGGGCATTTATGTGGCCAAGGGAATCCTAATTTAATTCAAGCCTATTTGATTACAGTACCATAGCCTACATGCTGCATCATGAATGTCATTAACAGTTGGTGAAATTACTTTAATGCCTTCAAAGTACACTATTGATCGCAGTTGGTATGAAATCAGAAAGTCTCTGATGTCTTTTCAAAAATGCCTGCAAATGAAGAGTGCTTTGCTGATGTGGCAAATTTCCCATTTTGGTTCTAAAGAAATCCATGTGAACCTACTAATTTAGTTCCCTTCCAACGGCCCGTTTTCTTTTCAGACTCATTAAATCCATGTGTCTAATGAGCAGCCTATGTAGGAGCTCTCTCTCTCTCTCTCTCTCTCTCTCTCTCTCTCTCTCTCTCTCGCTCTGTATGTGCACATGTGTGTCATGTTAATTCTCTGTGTTGGAAACTTTAGTTTAGGCTCAAAGAAATAGTTTGCCATTTTGGGAAATAAGCTTATTTGCCGATTTGTACACTATATATGTAACTGGAGCCAGCAGCCGGTTAGCTTAGCTTAGCAGGAAGACTGGAAACAGATGGTAACAGCTAGCCTGGCTTTGTCCAAAGATAATAAACCTGCCTACCAGCACCTCTAAAGCTCACTAATTAGACGTTCTACTTTCTTTCCTGGCCATGAAATAGTCTGCCATGTAAAACGCAGTTTTTTTACACTTTGGTTTTTAATTAACGAGATATAACTTGTTAAATAGTGAGCTGTAGATGTGCTGGTTGGTGGATTTTGTTGCCCTAGAGAGCCATGCTAGCTGTTCCCCCAGTCTTTTCCAGCCGGTTAGCAGCTAAGCTAAGCTAACTGGCTGCTGGCTACAGCTACATCATGGTGTATTATAAGAACTGCATACTGGACCCCAAGATGTTGCTTATCCCTGTCAACAATTATACAGACTAGGGATGCTAATTTAAAAAAGAATCTTAACCGATAACCGACCTTTGTTAACCGATTATTAACCGTTAACTGACAAGGTCTGTGCCTCGCATGCAGCGGTGCTCCAGCTGCAGGAGCACAACAGATATTGGTTGACGGGAGTCCCCAGTTCACCGTCCGGCAGCGTTAACTTAGCCGCTACGATGCTGCGTGTAGTGTCGCGGACATGCAGCCACTTTCCCAGTAAAAGTCTCCACCACACATTTAGTTTAGTTTAGCAGGTTGTCAGCTGTGTGTCTTGCCGGAGTAACTTTAGCGAGTGGCCAACAGACAGTGCGTGTATTTGTGCTACGTTAGCAGCTCTAGCATTGCCGGAGGCTTCGTTCTCACCGCCGCACATGTAGTCTGCGTAACTTTAGCTAGTTTCCAACAGACCGTGCGTGTGTTGGCGGTGAGTGTGCGGTTGTTGGTGGCGTTCTAGCTGTGAACGTAGGTGTAGCAGTGTGTGGACAGTTTATTTGTCGGTGAATAAATGCTACTAAACTACAACTCCTCCGCTCAAGCGAGCCAGAAACCGGAGCCAACTTCCTGTATCCTGCAACTCCGGCTCCGCCTCTTAAGGTGGGCTGTTAAGGTGGACCAGCTTTTCTCCTTAAAGTGACGAGCTGCTCCTCTGACCTACTCAGCTTTTGAGTTAATTATTAACATTTATTTTAACCGTTTTAACCGATAGCGTTAATCAGTTAAAATGCTTAATGTTGGTTAACGGTTAAACAGTTATTTATGGACATCCTTAATACAGACGTCGCTTTTACAATGGTGGTCTATGTGGAAAATGCTTTTCGAAGGATTTTTCATTGCAATATCGCAAGTGGCCACTGGAAAAAAAATTGGAAGAAAGACTGAGCGGCGGTACCATATAAGGTCTTATTATACATCCATGAGCTACATATTTAGCATATAATGAGGGTGGTTTCAATATTCTTATCTAACTCTTCGCAAGAAGCCTATTTCCCAAATTGCTAAACTATTCCTTCAAGGGGGGTCATCAGTCTATCCCAAAAAGAAAATTCGATATAATATCCATGGAGCACGACATGCAAAGATAATGCTTTCACCACTTACTTTCCACTGCCAGTTTTAAGTATCTTTATGATGAATGGCATGGTATCAGATTTGTACAATGAATATAAATTGGACCAAATGGGTCAGTTTTATGATATTTCATAGTTAAGTATTTCATTGAGCCAAAATTGCTGTATAAGTGTAAGCGAGCAAGAGACGGCGAGTGAGAAAAGTGGTGGAGAGAGGGGGGGGTGCTGTTGGTTCATGAGCTGGTGGCCCATCTGGTTTAAGTTACTGAAACCCCCCTTCTCAATTAGACTCAGCATGATGTCAATAAAACGTCAGACTGGAGGAGCTATCACTTAAATTGGGCCTGTCAAGTATTGTTCTTTCCTCAGCATTCCAGCAGGGACGATCAGTCTGAAATGATTTGTAGTTTGATTAAGGTTACCACAATGTGCCATTTCTGATTTGATATGGACACTTGGCTTGAAAACGTTGCCATAAAAGTTGTTTGCCTATTACTGGGGATATACAGTATATACACAGAGAAAACGCACTGAGGAAGGAAAACTAATGGTATTGAGTGAGAAAGTTCAACTTTGAACTGTTCTGACAATAATTTTCCATGTCTCCCCTCTCAACATTCCTCTTTTATTCAACCAATCCAAAGTTTTGCCATCTTAACTCTCAGATTTATGCCTGAGTATTAAAGTTCATACCGGAGGGAGGTTTTGGAGAAACAGTGGTGACATTTATGTTTCTCCTCTCTCCTTATTGCAAAGCGAATTTATTAGGAGTTCCCTGGTTTTTAGCGACGGGAGTTTCCCCGACAAGACCGTCTCCTCTCTCCTACAAACCATGCATCATCCTGCGGCGCCCATTCGTGCTGATATCCACAATTATTAATGTCATTTTACATTTCTGAATGTTTGCACCGATAGCAGGCATGTTTCCACAGAGTCAATCCAGGGCCTGAAAAACGGCGATCCGTGGAAAAAAGGTCACACATTCCCAACCGCTCCCAGTGGGAAAACAGGAGAGTCCACACCTTCTCAGGAACGCAGAGGCCTATACTACCCTGAAATCTGACAACAATTACCACATGAATTTTGGCATATTATAATGATACTTTACTGCAGACCAATGGTGTTCAGCCAGTCTGGAGATCATGTGTAGGCTAGTTGGTAGTTTTCACTGTAAAAGCAAAGTATTTAGGCTTCAGTTAAATCTATTGGAGAGCTCAAAATTCACATTACAGATGCTTAAAATTCCAAGTGCAATGATACGCAGGCTCAAAGCTCCTTAAATCACAAACTCCAAGCCACGCGTCTATGTCACCGAACCACCGAGCCTCTATCAACATTGCATCTCGAATTCCAACGAGCCTCACGAACATAAAGATTTAATCAAGTGTTGTGAAAATGTGACAGCCACGGTTTAACAGCGGCGCACTGAGAGCGTAGACGACCTACTCGCTGCCTCTGAATCGATGCCAGGGCGCTCTTGACGCTTTAAGAATGCTGGTGATTGCGGTAATTGCTGTGCAGCAGGGGCCTGATACTCGTACGGAGATATAAAAAAACGTTCATACTCGTATGTTTCTATAGGAACCTCTCTAACATTGTAAAGATGTGGTTTACTGACAGCCCATACACTTAGCTTTTATAGTACAAGCGTGACTGAAACGGTTCGTGTTAAATTAGATTGTTCTGTAGCTCATGTTCCTCTGGAATATTCTTTATAAGCCATAGATGCAGGGGTGGACAAAATAATGGAAACATTTTAAGATAAGTCTCTTTATTGCTAACATGGCTACAGATGTTCAGTTGCTGATTAGCTGAACTGTGTGGAACAATGTGCTACATCAAATACTGTACTCCCTGTTGCTTCAGCTTGTGAATGCGATACTTGCTTGCCGTTGCAGTTTGTCCGTGTTTACCACATGTTATGATTTCTGAGATTGTTCCTATTACATATTCATTTTCCCGCACCTGCACTTTAGGCACACAGAAGACTTGGCTTCCTTGGAGCTCAGTTAATCGTCTCCTATTGCGTTGAAACTTTGATATCAAAGAGTTGATTTCCAGATCTCTTTTATAGCCCACAGATGCGGCTGACTGGTATTCAAACCTTGATGACCTATTTTTGAAGCCGTGTGTTGTAAATGTGATTAAAGTACCGCAGGAATTAAGTTCTTTTTCCATGTTTACATTATGTTGTCAGGCACCCCGGGGATAGATAGTACACACGGTATCGCTTTTTATTAACGACACTGCCTTGTTTATGCAGACGGTTCAACCATCGGGGCTGTGAGTCACTTTTAAATAAAACAATAAGTATAAAGCATGAAAAGATGTGGTTGAGGGGTTCAGTAATGTCATTCTCGGCTCGTACATTTGAATAAATCCAAGATTACGAGAATTCACAATCTTTTGATTATTTTTCCATTCCTAAATCCTGCACGCAGCTAAGGTTGAAGTTGTTTCACAATACGTACATTTGTTATTATTAGTACGAGTTTTACAACAGCATTATATTCCAGTTTGACATCCCATGGATTCAGAGATGCTATTTCCCTTGAGGCTTGCCCTGATTTGCACTTTATTTCATCATGAGGCTTAAAGATCTGAATCATGTCAATCAAAAGTGTGTGGATGTGAGTGTGTGTGCGAGTGCGTGAACTTTCGGGTTGGGTTACGGGTTTTGATTTTTGTTTGATGTATGTGAAATCTACTGCCGGACGCTAGTAAAACGTCCGCCTAAAAAGTTCCGTACAAAAGTAAAACAAAATGATTTCTATTCTGATTTCTAATGTTCAAAACAAATTATTTATTTTTTTATTTTCCTCATTCTGTCTGTCTGAATATACCCTTATTTACTCTCTGTCTGAAACGCTCCGTTTTAGAACATTTCAACGGAATTGCAATGGAATTGCGTTGCTAGGCAACAGTTTGGGTCCATGTTTACTTCCTGTCAGCTGATGACATTCACATACACTGCAACAGGAAATAAACTGGGACACATTTAGAATGTTTACGTTTAAAACCGTGTAATGATCTAAATATTGTATATTTGTGACATCACAAATCCTAACAGCTTGTTTCAAACGCACAATTTCTGAATACGTGCTGTGTGTATTTCTCCGTATATTGAGCATTTTGATAGTTTAACAGTATTTATAGAGGACTTAAGCCTGTTTTTTAATATAAAAGACATGAAAATCTCCCTTTTTACAATATGGGACCTTTAACAATCATTAACAAATAGTGACATTTAAGTTTTAAAGGAGCTCATAAGAGTTTGCAACCATATTTTTAGTGAGTGTTTATTAAACAAACATCCAATGGCTTCATGTGTATTTAAACTAAATCAAGGCTGACATTCTGCATGCTCTTCTATTTAATTAACATGTGTCCACTCTGGACGTGAAGCAGTACAAATCTGTCAAACATTACAGGCTATGACGTGAGGCATGTACTAATTTTTCTGGTAGTGAGGTTAGTGCAGATTGAGTCACGAACCATACCAAGTTCTCTGTATGTCAACAAGGTGAGCTCATGGGAAGTCCCTGATTCTCCCATGTCAGACAGACAGAGAAACACATTTCTCTCCAGCTCTGGCAGCCCAGTCGCAGGCCCTTTTCTTTTTAGAGGCTTCTAATCCTGGCGGGTCCCTGGTCTGACGTCACAACCCCCCCTTCACCTCCCACCCCTCTGTCTGCCGATGTGCCGTATACCCACGCTCTCATTTCCTCCACAGCTCACGAACACCAATCTATGCTCTGGTCCTTTTGGCTTCTGACGTCTGAGCATCTGATTAAAACGGACTGCCTCATCTGGCCAGCTGAGAGGGGGTTAAGCTTCGGAGCAAGGCGGTGCTGACTGGATATGTGGGCTGGCGTGGGTATGAGGCTCTACTCCCCTCATTCGCTCTTCCCCACTTCCCCTGTTGTATGTCTCTTAGAGCTGCATCATGTGACCAGGAAGTGTGGCTCCCCTCCATTTCCCCTCCTGACAGAAAGGAAATATTGTAACAGAGGGGGCCGGCGCTGGGCTCTGTTACGTCGCTGGTTAAAAATAACTGGCATATTTAAGGCTGCCGAGGAATCCCAGGGCAGGCAGAGGCTGGACAGCCTG
>CAKALG010014084.1:3285-24719 GCA_916700815.1 Helicolenus hilgendorfi
AAATGGGAATTTTGAAAGATAAACGTAAAAGTGCAGATAGGGCTGCTGTAGCTGCTGTTTGACATGAAGTGCTATACTTGGACTGATACAGTCACTTGGCTGGCTCTTGGCTCACATACTGGAAAAGGAAATAACCTGGACACATAAGTGCTTTATTTGTGTCTCTTCTGCCTCTCCTCCTCTGCTCCCTTCTGTCTTAAAGAGTAAACCTGATTAAAGATGATTTGATTGGATTGTATCTACAGCACAAATTGTTTCAAATAAATCAAGGCCAAAGAAATAAATAAAGGAATACACCAAAAATATATTATTGGCAGCATGGCAAAAGGAATTTATACCTTCTTGTTGGGAAATAAAACTACCCCACTTTATTTCCCAGGTTCATCGTTTCCTAAAAAATATGTAGGAAAGTTCCTGGTATTAAAGTGGCAATAGGCAGTATATTTTTGGCATCATTGGGCAAAAGTTCCATAATAATCTTTCAGCATATTGTAATTCAAGTGTTCTGAGAGGAAACTAGACTTCTGCACCTCCTCATGGCTCTGTTTTCAGGCTTTAAAAAACGGGAGACTTTGACCAATCACAGGTCATTTCAGAGAGAGAGCGTTCCTATTGGCTGTGCTCCGGTCATGTGACCGGAACTTGGCATTCCTTCAACAGATTTCTATAATGGCGGCGGTGTCACAAACTTTCTTATTTTACAGCTAAACAGTACACTACAAGATGATTCTGAAAACATTTGAGGAGAGAAATACGCATTAACGTACCATAATAATGATTTTTATTTGATCTGCTTGTTTGGTCGGAGTTCGCGAGTGATTGACAGCTGGCTCTCATAGACAGCAGCTGGACAGCAAACCTCGGATCAACTCTTACTGCTTGTTTTCCTCCGGTCTGTGAAATCTTGCCATTAAGAGGACACCGGAGGACACAGAGGCACATGATGTTTTTCAGGTTACCTGTTTCATGTACTACTGTCACGATGTAGCAACCGTTTTATAAAAATATATATTTTTTAATCATATTTGCTCCAATCTCGCTTCTTCAGCTTTAAGTATCGGTAAAATAGAGACAATGTTCAGAGACAGGTTTGTAACTGTAGCTAGAGTTGGAGTTTATAAGCTGTTGTTAATTTCTAAGAATGTGCAAATATATTTAAATAAATCTTGCAGAAAATACAACTAAGCCGCTTATCAAATAAAGAATGTATAAACAATCTGAATAAATAAAGAACGGTGAGATGTGTGGGGTGGGGGACAGACTTGCCACCTAAGTTCTCTAAAATCCTTTCTACGGCCCTGTAGGCTACTGTATGTAGCCATTCTAGAGGTCAGTCCAGCTCCATTTTATCCAAATCAAGTCATTACTCACTGAAAGTGAAAGCAAGAAGAAATAACTGAAACATTTCTTGAAATACAAAATTCAAAAATGGTGATTCTGGTTAAAGGCTACAGAGAGGACCAGAGGCCATCGGGTGCTTTATCCTAAATCGCTCAGCACCCACCAGATCAACAAACACATGCATAGATAGATGTGTGCTGAAATCCATTCTAGTGCAACAAAAACATGAGAAGTCAGGACCTCAATAAAAGTTGGAGGGGCCAGAGAAGCTAAGAGATATTTCTCACTTTACTTGTTAAACTATCAGAGGGGAAAAAATCTAGGAAAAAAACGACATTTATAGCTAACAAAAATACGGTGATTTAAAGGTCGGTAACTACTTGTGACCTTTGTGTTAACAATACTCAATCTCCTGCAATGTCAATAGAATATAACCTGATCTCATGGGAAGGCGTATAAATAGTACGACATTATAAGGGGAATGTCCTTGTGTGTCATGTGAACGCACTTTAGCCTTTTCGCAAGTCATTTTTACGCCACGCAACAAAACTACTGAAACAGCCACAGTTAGGTTTAGTCAACAAACCGCTTAGTTAGGTTTAGGACAAACGGCATGGTTGGGCATAAAATATGTACAGAAACATACAGTATAACATATAACAGAAGTATGGAAACCACGTCTCAAACGTCATTTCAAAATAACTCAACACTTTGGGACACGAACACTGGTCTCCTGGTTGATAGTCCTGTGTTTGTTGGACCCATCCATCTCCCCCACCATCAGCAGTCTTTCTCACTTCTTATTCTACGTCACAAGTAGCATATTGACGGGGATGCATTTAGATTGCAGTCAGTACAGATTACAAGGCGTACAAATGACATGCCAAAAGCCAGAAAGGCATTCTTATTGCACGCTAAATGACTTGCAATTACCATGTCATTCATACATCACAAAAATAATTACAAAGTAAACTATAAATAAATCCCCTACAAAGCAACGCTATGGTTGTGTGTATACACATTAAAGATACATAGGCCAAACACACAAGGCCACACACAAAACCCCATGATCATAAAAAATCCGATGCCAAAGGATAAAGATGGATTTTCTTGCAAGATTTGAGAATGGACGTGGGGGGGGGGTTAAGCTGCTGCTTTCTTCCACTGTCTGGGGTCTGCAATAAAACTTGTATAAGTTGGCTGCCGTTGCCAACCGACTGCTTTGCCATCTGTCTGGACAATGACGATGACATTACGTGAGTAAAACTAATGAAAACAATGATGTGTGAGGTTGCACTGACACATCGTAATATGTTGACTGATTACTTGGGATCTCTTCCGCGGCAATGGTAATATCTTTTCCCTGTAGCTCTGACAAGGCAACAAAAAGCAGCGATGACATCCCTCCTTATGAGAGCCTCATATCTGCAGTTAATGTGGCGAAACATTCCCTTCATCTTTGTTGTGGTGCAGACTTCAGCGTTGTTAGCAGCAGACATTACCGTCGCAGCCTCTCTTGTTTACTCAGGGCAAACTCCTCCTGATGATTATGTATTATATTAGAGGGTAACTTTTTTGTTTTGTATATGTGATGGAGTTCAATCCAATCACAAAGAATGCATAAAAAGTGAGCAGCTGGCAGTAACATTCACAAAGTATTTCACATTCAATGAATATTGGCCTCTGCATCACCTCTGAGTTACTGTTAGATCAGGTCAGATTCTTCATGTTTGTATTCTGCGAGACTTTTCTTGGCTAAAATGGAATTGATTTGGTCTGAATTAGATGGTGTTGGATCAGGGTATTTCATGTATAATCATGTTCATCAGCAATATGTTTTGCAGGCAGAACACAAATCAATCACTGTGACATTGTGGTGAATGACTTACACTGCTGTTTTCCCCTGCAAATGGATTTTGATTAAGGTCGTTTCACAGATTTCTTTTGATCAACCCATTGGTTTTCTAGAAATTGAAATAAAAAGGTGGCTTATATATATTAGTGTCTTAGTTTACTGGTGACGCGTGGGCGAACGCGTTCTATACAGGAGTATGTCGCTATGCTGAGGAATCAATTAAATACTTTCAAAACGTTCTACTTCGATTCTACTTATAATTCAAACTCATCTGATAAACATAACATGAAGTGATGACTTCAACTGGCCTTTTTTTCATTTTCCTCAATATGTATGTGTTTATGTATTGATTGAGTCAAAAGTACAATGTTTACAATTCATACTTAACTATATACAAATATGCACATGTCACACAGCCATTAGTAATTACTACACATAGAACATTTATATAAAAACAAGGCATAATTAATTCATCATGTATTATTCTCTCTTGGTTTATTTCCTACCATTAACTTGTTTGATATCATTCACTGGTTTGTGTAATGATGCACTGTATTAATTTCTCTCCTTTAAACTTGGTTCATTGCAGCCAAAGTGGAAATTCTCCTCTAGTAAAAAAATCTTCACTACATTAAAACTTGATCAGATTCACTTTCACCTGCTGCAGACAATTCACTTCCAGTCCACTTCACTCCGTCTAAACATTAAGAAGAATAGAAGAAGAAGGTATGCATACTAGACTCCCTGATGGGCGAGATACCTCGACACAAAGCAGAACATGTGAAAGATGATCAAACAGAAATACATGAAAGAAAGCAATTTAAGAATTTAAGAGATCCGTGGTCTGTCCAATAACTGATACTGCAGGATACCTGTACCGCCTAGTGCTGAGTTACTATCTCCCCCTACTGGAGGAACACCATTTGTACTGGAGAGCACGATCAAATAATGTGCAGTCAACCATATAAGACTAATATATAGTCTCTATACTGTAGATTAGTTTATAGATTGCAATTTGCAGCAGGCACACTGCAGTGTAAAGAGGTTGAACAGCGTAATTGTTGGACTATAAAATTAATAAATAAATAACTTAAACCGTGCACCAGTTTTAATGCAACGCAGACTGTTATACATCAGGCATGCCAACTACAAGGCTCATTTGTATTCCAGTCCATGCCTCTGGAACCCTTCAAGCAGTGGCATAAGATGCTCACATGGGGACCAGGTGGGAGAACTGCTGCAGGGCCTCCAACCTTTCAATGCCACTAAATGGGCGGAGTGCAATCCAGTTTAGGAATGGGCGACTGATTTTTAATGATCAATGTATCCTGGGACTATAAATTAAAGACTATAATTATTAAGGGAGGAGAGAGTTTGTAAAATGTCTCTATTGGCTGTAGCCTGACTTTTTTTTGTGTAGGATTGTATGGGATGTGGAGGTAAGGATGCCATTTCTCATCCTAAATTTATATTTTATTCCAGCCCTCCTTTGTTATGCATTTAATAGTGGCATAAATAGTTACATTAAAAAGAAAAATTTGGTTCATAAAGGTGCACTTTGCCATATGTAAAGGGCAACAGTTATGTGTCTGTACTGTACCACGGTTTTTATAATGTGTATAATGGTGACACACATTAGAAGCACCATTGAAATATTGAGGTTTAAATTAGGGTCCACGGTTAAATGAGTTATACCAATTTAACACTGTTATATTATTTAAACTTGCTTTGGGGAGGGTGTTGCAATTTTAAAAAAGTCAAGAGGAGGGTTCAAAGAAAACATTAATAACCCTGGTAACACACAGTATAGTTCAGGTCCATTCAACACCCTAATCATTTTCATGCGGTCACTAATTGGATGTCTCCAGGTGCAGCTGCAGCGCTTGGAAATTAGAGAGGTGCCCTCATGGACCCTTGAGGAATAAATGAAAAACACTTAAAGGTGCCCACTCTGTCATATCATCAATGCACACACACACATGCATACATACACAGTGTATTTTCTTCAAGCCTCACACAGATACGTGTGTACTATATGTACAGACATAGCCTCAGATCTCTGCAGGAAGAATGGAGGAAGATATCCAGCCAGCCACCATCACAGCCCCTCACCCTGCTGTGTGCCAATTGCATTTAGCTATAGCCTCCAGCCCCTTTCCATTCAAACTCCACATCACAGCACCAGACTGTGGGTTGCTCATTTAGAGGACCAACAACAACTACAAGTTTAAAAAAAAAGTCCCCAAACTACAATGAGATGGCATCCTCAGAGGTTAGAGGGTGATGCAGACTGATGGAAAAGTCAATAATGACCCTCCGGACCAGCAGGCGACATGCCCTGGCTGTGATGTACTGTAGACTGCAACTTTTGATCATAGCAGACAACCGCCATTACTGAGCTTTAAACTGCCGAGAAACATTATGGCTGCACAAACTTCTTTTTCAGAAAAAGTTTTTCCTTCAACTGAACTATAAAAATATTACATTTAAAATCTATTAAAGGCCACAACCGTCACACATTCTCTGCTAATTGAATTGCATATTTAAATAGACCAAAAAAAATGGCATTAAAAGGTAAAGACATGATCCCGGTGCCTTAATTATAAAGATTTATGTATTTGCCATGAAAGTAACTCAAAAATCAATTAACCCATTATTTGGTCATTAGCTCAGTGGCTGGAGCTTTAATGTGATTGGAAACTGGAAGTGTCCAGTAGTAGATAATGATCAGAGGTACAGGAAATACCCACCAGCAGAGGACAGTGTCATCCCATATGGAGGAAGCCTGTGAGCACGTTTGAAGGTGGAGGACGTATAGCCAATATGTGTTGTATGGAGCTTACCTCCATTTAAAGTTAACTGACACACTTTTCTATGCATGTGTCAAACCACTGTTTAGTTTCCAACCATGCAAGTAATGATCATGGAATATCTGAAATGGACATGGTTCATCCTCTGGAAAGCCTGAATGTGCTCAGCAGATTTTATGACAGTCTGCCTGTTAGATTTTATATCGTGATTTTGGCCTGATTGTGTTGCTAGAGGTACATGAAACAGGTAACCTGAAAAAAATCCTGTGCCTCTGTGTCCTCCGGTGCTCCTAAAGGCATCTGCAAGATTTCACAGATCGGAGGAAAAACAAGCAGTAAGAGCTGATCTGAGGTCTGCTGTCCAGCTGCCGTCTATGAGAGCCGGCTGTCAATCACTCGCGAACTCCGACCAAACGGTCAAACTAGGCAGCGCTGATCAAATATGAATCAATATTATGTTACGTTAATGCGTATTTCACACCTCAAATGTTTTCAGAATCATCTTGTAGTGTACTGTTTAGCTGTAAATTGAGAAAGTTTGTGACGCTGCCGCCATTGTGAAATCTGGTGAAGGAACGCCAAGTTCCGGTCACATGACCGGAGCACAGCCAATAGGAACGCTCTCTCAATGAAATGACCTGTGATTGGTTAAAGTCTCCCGTCACGGGCTAGAAAGCCTGAACACAGAGCCATGAGGAGGTACAGAAGTCTAGTTTTCTCTCAGAACACTTGAATTACAATATACTGAAAGGTTATTATGGAATTTTTGCCCAATGATTCCAAAAATATACTTACCCCGACTTTAAAGGGGAATTTTGACCTGATGGTGGCGTGAGACAAAAGATCAAACACATGCTGGAGAACACTGCATATTTAAAGAGGACATACTATGCTTTTGTGCTTTTTCCCTTTCCTTTGGTGTGTTGTATAGTTTTTTGTGCATGTGAAAAGTCTCTGCTCCTGAACTGCCTGAAACGCCTTCTTCCAAAACATGATGATGTCACCAAGTAAGACATTTGCATTGTACCTGCCTAGCGGCCAGTTTGGAACACGATGCACGTGCTGTCCATCACGAAAAAAAATTAAAATTCATGTCTATGTACACGAATCAATACATTGAATTTTGTGACTATTTCGCAAACTTCTGTGTGACAGGGCCAGAAAATAAGCATAATAGGTCATTTAGGTCTTTAATCAGTCAGTCAGGATCAACACTCCTCTGGCAGTCGCTCAGGTCGAGTGTCCTGTAAGAGTCGACAGCTGATTTCATTGTAATTAATGACTCAGTCACAAAAGGTTGAATGTATGAAACAAATCGTTCATCCTTCTACTTTCTTAGATTGATATAATTTTCAGATCCACTATAATTCCTTACCTAGCTTTGAAATTTCAAAGCCATTTTCCATGAATCAAAGCACCACAAAGCTACACTTAAGTAGAAGAAAACGTATCATTTGATCTCCTCCAGGGGTACCAATTACCTGCTATTTCAAAGAGGTCGGGTTTTAAAAGGAGTACAGTTTCTAATTTACAAGCTCTCCTGAGTTATAATATGTATTCATTTCACACAGAGTCCACAGAAAGATATTTTCGCTGTGTGCTAGAATGCATTTAGGCTGCTGCCTGTTAGTGTGGTATTTTTAGGTGAGGCTGCACAAGGAGATTAAAATGTCTGCATGTTTTACCTTCATTTCTCTCACATAAATGTCACACATCCAAAGAATCCTCCTTCTATAGCCTGACATTGTGAATAACAGATGTTTACATTCATCAACATGTCTTCTTGCTGCCTGTCTCTCTGTCACATTCTTCACTGAGTCCTGCCTGCTTTACATTTGCCTGAGGCCTTCAGGGTCCAGTCCAGCTCTGTATCTACCCTTTTTCCACAAATTGAATCCCCTCAGGCAGCACAACAACAGAGTGAATACATGCTCAACTTGATTTTCATTGTCTGAATCCATTTTTTGAAGGGGACAAGTGGAGACAAATACTGTACAGCTGAGCAAGCACATATGAAAGACTAGAGGGCAAAGCAGGCTAAAAGAAAACATCGCTATGCAGGCGAGGAAAACATAAAACGCTTGAAGACATTTCTCACCAAGGCTGTGTTTGACAAATGACACTTTGTCTCTGAGACAAAACAGCTTCAGTCATTCATAATTCAGTCTTTTGTTTGTGTTTACTCATATCTTAGGTCTGAATGCATCTCATATAAAGCCTTCTGTCAAAAGAGGTTCAGCCTTGCCGTGTATACACAGACTATGTTCAGAACAGACACTCAAATGTTGTCTCATTGTAAGAATCATCTTGATGCCACCCTGACCTGCACAATTACTGCTGGTACCTTTCTTAAGTTAAACACACTGAAACAAAGAGGTGACTGAAGATGCGCTGTAGTCTCTATGTTTTGTGTTCACATTGAAGAGCTATCATCTATGTAACCATCCAAAGTGCAATTGAAGGCTAATAGTTCTCACTTCTTCTTTCATTCAGTACAAATGAAATACTCATATAGCCACACAATCTATCAATAAACGCTTGCTTTCAAGGCTCTACACATGAGAATAGAGTATAAACACAGAGGGACGTCGCTGGAATGAGAAAATATATGTGATCCAGGCTGGGTTACAGAAACACCAGCTGGGGTTTTCTCACATTGATCTCATATTTTACAAAGACAGTTTAGAAGAAAACATGAACTAGAAACTCTCCAAATACAGTGTATGGCTGTGCTGGTTCTCAAAAATACATTTAAAGGTACAGTGTGTATGATTTTGCCTCGCTCAAAGGCCATCCTTACTATAATATAACACGTTAAGAGCAACAGAATAGTGATGAATAGTCAATTCTGATTGGTCAATCATGGCGTTCTGCAGTCTGTAATTTCTGTATAACAGACCGTTGCAATGGGCACAGCTCTGATGTCGGACTCTGGCAGACCGTCTTTGTGTCAAAATATTGATTTCTTCAGTAAGTAGCCGTGTAATAAGCGGGATAATGTACAGCTAGCGGGACATTGTTGTGAAAGAATCCCCTTCAGGGTGATGAGAGACCCCTCCGCTCGGGGATTCTTTCACAACAATGACCGGCTCGCTTTACATTATCCCTTACATATTACATTTCTGCTATTAGATCCCCCAAAATGTTACACACTGTTCCTTTAAGGAACAACTGAACACTGAACAACACTGTTATAATGGTTCATGGTCCACAACAATGTATCTCAAATGCTACTAGGCAGATTTCCATTGAATTTGCAGTATTCATAATTCCCAGAGAGGGGATTATAGCGCTTTGTGAGCCCTCTGATGAATTATTAAACTCTAATGGTCAGCTT
This sequence comes from Helicolenus hilgendorfi, assembly GCA_916700815.1. Taxonomy (NCBI): domain Eukaryota; kingdom Metazoa; phylum Chordata; class Actinopteri; order Perciformes; family Sebastidae; genus Helicolenus; species Helicolenus hilgendorfi. The sequence continues at coordinate 12,629 of CAKALG010014084.1, forward strand.
ATCATTAAATTTACAGAGCACCTTTTCATGGACACCATTTCAGTCTTTTAGTCTTGTTAAGAGAATTGATGTCCTTGTCTTTACTGTGCAGTTGGCCTTCTTTCATAAACTACATACTACAACTTTAACTTCAAGCGTGCTTTCACTTCTAGATATGTGGAGTACAGTTTAACCCCCAGTAGATCCATCTCTATACTTGTGTGGGATATTTTAGTGCTCAGTCCTGCCCTGGTGGGCTCGTCTTCTGCTGACACAACTCAGCACTGCAGCTGAGGACGGAGGTGGTTCACAGTCAAGGGATACATTAATAGAACGGCATTTACATTTACATATATTTCATGTGTTTGGTATTTTGTTGCATTTTCACAAGTGGATTTAAAGGTGGATTCCATTTGCTATACTTGTGCACTTTATTATTTGGGGGTAATGTTACCTAAGGATTCCTAGGTCCTATGTATTTTATCATTTTTGGTATTCTCCTACATTCTTCCACTATTCAGCTGCCTCCATCTCAGGTAGGTATCTGCTAACTTGAGTCTAGTTGGACTCTGCCAAGTACTTTTCTCCAAAGATACCAACAGAAAAAAAAGATAGAGGGGAAAGCAGGAGGAAGAAGCAGAGGGGAGGGCATGAGCAGGGTTTCTGGAGTGCCTCTAGTGATTCTGTGTCCCAGCACTATCTCAGAGAGAGAGAGAGAGGGAGAGAGAGAGAAAGAGAGAGAGAGAGAGAGAGAGAGAGAGAAAGAGATTGAGAGAGAAAAGTAGGCTGGGAAGAATAAGGGGTCAGTCCAGGGATTGTCCTCGAAAGGAGAGGAACTGCTTCTGTATGAGTGTGAGGAATGAGTGTGTGCGTGTGTGTTTGCTTATACTGATGTTTAAGGTCATTTTTTTCACCTTGTACACAGAGGACTTAATAATAATCCACCGCCATGAGTCGGACCACCTTTTTTGAGGTAAGTCTAAATGTACGGTATTGGCGCCACTGAATGCATTTTGAAGTGAAACTTTAGATTGTCCCTCTCTCACGGAGACTTTAAAGTTTGTGCCTACTTTGTTTCACAGGGCCTCACTCGAGCATGACAGTCCCTTTGAGCCATATTTGATAGAGATCAAGCAGAATTTGGGAGATCATTAATAAGGTTGCATTAACAATTTCTTCTTTGTCTTTGTTTTAATGATTTAGATTCTTGGAAACATCTTCAGAAGCGTTTTGCACTGTTCTGTCACTCGGACATCTAGCTTTGAGCATCATTTACCATAAAAACAAGAGGATCTTTTTGTTAGTGGATTTCTGTTCAGCTACAAACTAGCACATGTTGACATCAGACACTGAGGACAACACATGGAGGGATACTTAAAGAGCTACAGTCATGACTTTTAAAATGAATGTCAGTCTCATCACGTTGGAGCGATCCTTCTGCTCAGCAGCTTCATGACACGTTAGAAAGACAAATGTATGGCTCGCTGAATTCCAAAAATAGTGAAGAAGCTTAAAGTGTCTGCAGAGTTTATGAAGTCCAACTTTCTGTGTGAGAGTAAACACAACTAAGCTGTAACTGTTACATAAAGGCAAATATTTAGATGGTTTATGAGAAAGATATGTTTCTTAAGCCTGATCTCGTAAGTTTAAATGAGTTTAAATGAGAAATGTCTAAGGGTTATATCGATCTTCTCATCTAACTCTCCAATGAATAGACTACACGTATTTTCTAAAATGTCAAACTATTCCTTTAACCTTTTCTCTGCCTCAAGATTAGCACTATACTTTTCAAGACGTGTGGACTGCAGGCAAGAACTCCTGAAGGTTTAGCACCAATCTTTGCACTTGAATTTGCGGCTTTGAACAAGCTTCACTCATGAAACTTTCCCTCCCAAAGTCAAAGTGCCTTCTTCATTTCCTTGTAGCTTTTAATGGAACACCACAGGGAACTCAGCCACGCTATTTAGCACCTTAGCAACCTCATCTTAGCTGATGCTCCTTCTGCTGTCAGAGCTGGGCAGCTAGCCTACATGCAGCTAATCAGCTTCATCATCATCTTGGTGTTTGAAGTGATGATCCTGCAGTTTAAGATCAGCTATTACATTCATCAGCGATTTATCAGAGATAACCGGGTAACCTTTGATGTCAAAGGTTTTCAAAAATACACTTTGTACACAGAGAATAAATGTTCACTTGAAAAAACACTTTACCACCTATACACAAATCCCTCACGAGCACATATACACATGTTCTGTATGACCTGTGCTGTCAGCAGCGCCCTGTGTTCCCGTGAGAGGACAGGGGCGTCTGATAATCACATTTACAAGGGCACAGCACGACCGAGTGCACACCGTTTTACAACCCACAGCTCTAATGACGCCCTTGATGCTCTCTGGGAACACGTAGATGCATCAACATGTGCCCCTAGAACGCAGTTGGGAAGGTTAGCGCACATGGAGAGCAAAACAAACCTGTCTCCAAGGATGCCATTTACTGAGACGTCAGCATGCCCTGTGCTCGGGTCTTGCAAAGCGTGAACACACACTGCAAAAAGTAGCATGATGAAATACTCATATTTTAAATTTAGAAGTGTATTGCTGTGTATTTTTTAGTGAAAATCTCTGTATTGGGAGGTTTTGCTGGTTGCAAGAACTCAAAGAGAGTGTCCATTTTTTAAAGATATTTACTGCAAAATCTATTTTTTATTTGAAGATAAAATAAAGGTGCTACTGACACAAATCAAGAAATAATTAATGACTAGAACATTGTGAAATAAGCCTCGGCAGAAGATTAGATGACTTACAAAACTTGTGTTTTTTTGCAAAGCAAACAGCAGATGGTATAGAGCTCTCCCTCGCTCTCCCATTCTCATTCTCTCTTTCTCTACTGTGCACTCAGCAAATCTTTAGGTATCCATTAGCGGGTTATTACACTGTCCAGTAAGGGAACCAATTTAGCTAGGACAGCTCTGCTGAGCAGCACAGTATGGAGTGCTTTCAGGGCAAATTGTGGGCCGCCACCCACCATCCTCCTTGCATATGCTGTACATCACCACTGACGTGGTCTAATTAAGATGAAAAAGATGTGTGCGAGCGAGCAGCAGGAAAACACAAATCCTTTTTTCCCTACCAGACTCAACCGGCCTCATTATTCAGATTGAGATTACGAGACTTGATCAGGAAAACTGGACACACTTGGCAGCGAGGCCACTTAGATGATTGGCAGCTTTGCTTAGCCATATCATATTGCATTCATATTTCTATGGTTGATGCAAGAATATTGAAGAATCTTATTTGTTTTGAGAAACAAATATTTCATGCAGGCATCAATATTATTTCAAATTGTCCATATTTTATTCAAAGGAGCGGTGATTTAATTTGGGCTTTTTAAAATTGAGACCACGTTTCCTATAATCCCTATTGCTCGTTCTTGCAAGAGAAGCCGTCTAAAGAAGAGCCGATATGTAGATATACAGTATGTAGAACGGGTAACGTGTAGTTCAAACCATGTATGTTCTGAAGTGGCAATATTAGTGGCAATATCATGAATGTTTTGTGTTTTAAAGAGGCTTTAATGAAGAAGATAAAGTGCTACATGGCTTATGAGACAACCTGATTACATAAATCAGCAAAGGTGTGTAGAAATACTGTGTGATAGAGATACATATCGAGTCGACTTCTAATCACATTTACATCTCTGTATTTCCAGCCATCTGGTAACGGGTAGGCACACTCTTATCCTGAGAGGGATGTGAAAGTATAGCCAGGGTTTACAGCCTGTGGCTTTGTTGCTGAGTTGGCATGTAGAGTCCACAGATCATTATGAGATTTACCACATTCTGAATGTTCAGTGAATGAATCTGTGGCATGAATGAAAATCTCTTAAACGCTTGTGTGAAATCTACGACCTTGTTGTTGTGCTTTATAAAGGCAGTACATTGTGTTTTCTTCAGGTGAGAGTCCTGGACGCCAAGACCAAAGAGCAGCTTTGTTTTTTAGATAAGGTATGCTGACATTCTGCTGTGACGACACTGTTACTCTTGTTTCTCCTCAGAAAAGCTCATATTAAAGCTACAGTTGGTAACTTTAATAAAAATGACTTTTTTTGTCATATTTGCTCAAACTAAAACTTTATCCTTATAGTAGTATCATGATGCCTCTGTGTCCTCCGGTGCTCCTAATGGCATTTGCAAGGTTTCACAGACCGAAGGAAAACAACCAATCAGAGCCGATCTGGAGTCTCTAACGCAGCTGTCAATCACTGCTCGCCAAACTCGCGAACTCCGATCAAACTATCAAACTTGGCATCGCTGATCAAATATGAATCAATATTATGTTACTGTAATGCCTATGTCTCGCAAATATTTTCAGAAACGTATTTTAGTGTACAATTAGAAAGTTTGCTCCAGCCGTTGGGCGGTGCTTGATTTATGCTCGGCTGTTTTCAACATGGCAGCGGGGTCATAAAAGAGCTGATTGACAGATGTGTTAGAGACTCCTCGGCTCTGATTGGATATGTTTTCTTTGGGCACGGTGGAATCTTGCAAATGTCATTAGGAGCACTAAGAGGAGGCAGCGGAGCCTGATTTTGTAACAGATTATCTGTCAGGATTTAATGAGCAAATGTGAAAAAAAAAGTTATTTTTATTACAGTTGGAAAAATAATCTTCTTCCACAGTCTGACCATATATAATATGTATCAGCTTCTTCCAAATTTTTCATTAAAATATATTATGTTTACACTGAGTGAGATATTCAAACCCCAGACTCCATTTTTTCTGGCATAGTTTTAGATATGCTGCTGCACATTTCAGCCTGACTTAATGTGGTATTGTTGGAATCCAATAGAATTTGAAATAAAGCTCTGTGGGTTGGAACAATTTTTGGCTGCACAGCATGAGTTTGACTGTGAACTTTTTGGTTTTTAACACAAGAAACACTGTCAGCCTCTTCACTGGTAACACAGCAAGGTTACAACTTAATGTTTGTATTCCATTCAGGTGGAGCCTCACTCAACAATAGCAGACATCAAGAGCCTCTTTCACAAATCACGTGAGTGTTCATTTGCAGTTTCTGCTTCTATAATATATTGTTTAGTGTTTTTTTGCTGGCCTTTATGTTTTTAGTGAAATAACAATGCCTTGTATAGTACTCGGGTGCCCTTGTATAAAACTTGCAGGAGATATCCAATTGATATTATATTGTTTTTTGTATCTTTCATTGCACATTTACTGCAAACTACAACTTGAATTCATGGTTCTTAGATAAAAAATGATGACTGATAAACTTGCTACGCTATGGAGTGAGTCATCACTTCCCCAAAGACGATGTCCGGTTAAAAACTATTTCTTGTTCGCTCCTCTGAAGCCCGCAGTGCTTCTGTCACCAGTGTGTGTCTGGTCAGAAATGTCACAGAATGTTTGCCAAGCCTGAGGCCGTCAGAATCCATCAGAGCAGCAGAGCTCAACGTTATTCCATTGTGATCAATTATTATTGGGCTGGAGGCCAAAATCTGTGTCCAATGCCAGCTCTGCCCAACCCTGTATATACAGTAAATGTGTATGTGTGTGTTTAATCTGCTCAGATCCTCACTGGTATACAGCAAGACAGGCCCTCATGCTTGATCCCAGTAAGTAGCCATAATGTGATCATTTTCTGTATATATATTAGTAATGCACTGTGAAATGTGGCTCTAAATTGCAGTGGGTGGTAGCTATGTACTGTTTTATACTGTTTTTAAAAAAATAATTGGACTTAATCACCCACAAATAGTGTATGGCAGTGTCAGTAAACTGCGAGCAGCATTTGTTTATTTACAATCCAATGTCTGATGCTTTGTACAGAAAGAAAAAGTAAGGTGTTCAGTACATGTAATGAGTGCTCACTATGATACTGTTGTAGTCCCATAATGTGATTTAGGGTAAGCATATGCGTCACAATTCCAAGATCTTATTTATAGTCTATAGTGTGTTTATCCTTTAGCCATTACGACAAAAGATTTATTTTCCTGCAAAATGCAGCTGTAAATGTCATGTGCAACGCAGAACTTGTTTCTCAGCTGTAATCATTATTAGATAGGTAACCTGAAGTAAAAACAGGTATAAAGTTGTTTAGTATACAAAAGGAAAGAGGCAGTTAAAACTGAAGTAGGTGAGATTGGAGCAAATATGATTAAAAAAAGTTATTTTTATAAAACGTCGCTATATCATGATCAGTAGTACATGAAACAGGTAACCTGAAAAATCATGTGCCTCCGTGTCCTCCGGTGCTCCTAACGGCATCTGCAAGATTTCACAGACCGGAGGAAAACAAGCAGTAAGAGCTGATCTGAGGTCTGCTGTCCACCTGCCGTCTATGAGAGCCGGCTGTCAATCACTCGCAAACTCCGATCAAACAGTCAAACTAGGCAGCGCTGATCAAATATGAATCAATATTATGTTATGTTAAAGCCTATTTCTATTTCAGAATCATCTTGTAGTGCAAGGCTTAGCTGTAAAAGGAGAAAGTTTATGACGCCGCCACCATTGTGAAATCTAGAGAAGGAATGCCAAGTTCTGGTCAAATGACCGGAGCACAGCCAATAGGAACGCTCTCTCAATGAAATGACCTGTGATTGGTCAAAGTCTCCCATCACAGGCTACAAAGCCTGAAAACAGAGCCATGATGAGGTGCAGAAGTCTTGAATTACTTGAATTACAATATGCTGAAAGATTAATGTGAATTTTTTGCCCATTGATGCCAAAAATATACTGCCTACTGCCACTTTAAGCTTTTGTAGTTTATAATCAGCCCTTTCTGTAAAAGGTGTGCAGTGATTAAACGTCATTTATTGAGAAATATCTATGTACCATCAGACCAGGCGCTGCTGTTTTATCATCTGACACTGATGCAATTTTTGCCGTGACTTAAGTTGAGACATGTTCAGCTTAGTACATCAATGCAGCATCCCAAAGAGTTCATGTCCATAATGTGAAGTGCATAGCTTAGAAGAGACATAAATGTCCAGCAACGCTACTGACATAACTGGAGGGAAATGACGCGGTAAAAGGCATCAAAACCTCGATGTGATCAATGGGTGAATTGAAAGGGAGATTTTTAAATGAAATCACCCAGAAAGTTCAGTAACATTTGTAATGACCTTCACAGGTGAATAAAAGTCTTGAAAAGCGCCCCACATCTTTACAGAGCAACCATCACTGTGGAAACCACTGTCTGTTCTTCCTTTACTTTCACTATAAAAGCTAGACTGCTTGATGTTCATCCTTTTTTCCCATTCATTTTAGCCTAATTAAAACAGTAAAGGCAAATAAAGAAAGGCCTGGCATGAGGTGTGATGTTGCGGGGCTTTGAATGGACTGTGAGGGCTATCGTGTTACTAAAAAGCACAGAGAGGAGACTTTGGTTTAAAGCTATCTGGGCCAGTTCCCCCTGATTATATTCTAAAAATGTCATCCAATTAGTGCAACATATTATCTGAGGCTGCGCCCCCATGAGCTGCAGGTAGAGAGAACGTGTGCTGAAAAACTGATCAGGCATTCATTAGAAACACTGTGACACCTCAGTTTAAGCCACAAGGCTTTGCACACGACTGCTTAAATGTACATTCAGCATGACTGTTATTGTGAATTATCTCTATGTGGTCAATTCTACAAAGCTTGATAATCTAGAGTCGATGTTTTCCACCAGATATTAGAACTATTTAGAGTACAATTCCAGGTGAAGTTGAATTTGTGTATATCAAATATTGCCTGGGCTTTTTTGTGTTGTTGTTCTTCTTTTTCAGAGGACAAATCCCTCAGAGACGAGGAAATCTTACAGAATCTACCAGTTGGGACTACTGCCACCATGTACTTCAGAGATCTTGGTCCACAGTTAGGTTGGACTATGGTAAGAAGAGCACAAGCAAAGATTACTGATGTACCAATACCGAGAAACAAAAAGATATTGCACTTCAAGTTAAAGCTGAAGTGAGATTGGAACAAATATCTCTAAAAAGTTATGTTTATAAAACGGTCGCTATATCGTCAGTAGTATGAGAAACAGGTAACCTGAAAAAAATCATGTGCCTCTGTTTTCCGGTGCTCCTAACGGCATCTGCAAGATTTCACAGACCGGAGGTAAACAAGCAGTAAGAGCTGATCTAAATTCTGCTGTCCATTTGCTCGCGAATTCCGACCAAACGGTCAAACTAGGCAGCGCTGATCAAATATGAATCAATATTATGTTACGTTAATGCCTATTTCTCTCCCCAAATGTTTGCAGAATCATCTTGTAGTGCACAGTTTAGCTGTAAAATGAGAAAGTTTGTGACGCTGCCTCCATTGTAGAAATCTGTTGAAGGAACACCAAGTTCCAGTCACATGACCAGAGCACAGCCAATAGGAACGCTCTCTCAATGAAATGACCTGTGATTGGTCAAAGTCTCCCGTCACAAGCTAGATCTTTTAAAGCCTGAAAACAGAGTCATGATGAGGTGCAGAAGTCTAGTTATCTCTTAGAACACTTGAATTACAATATGCTGAAAGGTTAATATGGAATTTTTGCCCAATGATGCCAAAAATATACTGCCTACTGCCAATTTAATATACTTAATGTCAGCTGACATAATATTGGGGTACTATATTTTGGGAGTATCTGGCTGAATTCTTATTTGTAATGACAATACTACATAAATCAAGAGATTCAACATTGGTTCGAGATATCTCGGTTTTTGCCTACATACTTTTACTTATAACTATGCTACACATTTTATCATTTTATCAACATGAAGAGTTTCCCGTTATAAAAAGATAAATAGTATATTGTTATAACAAGAAAGGTTTCTTGTTATAGCGTGGTAAGTTTGTATGTCGCAATAATGTGAAAATATCTTGTTATAACATGAAAAACCGTTATAACAAACTTTTCATGATACGGATCCGTTTTTGTTTTTTTCCTGGGGTGGCTGCAATGCACTGTCATAGATATCACCTTTGTGATATTGTTTTCACAAATGTGAGTACAGTACAGAGGACAGAGTGCAGGAGGTGTCATGGAGAGAAAAACAATTAATTTGTGTGCACAAATAGCAGGAAGTATTAAATTGAGCGCATTCATTTGTTTGTTGTTTTTCTCCATGACACCTCCAGGGCTCCACAGCAGAGAGATAGTATGAAGTGTTATTTATTTCTCTTCTTGTGTTTCCAGGTGTTTCTAGCAGAATGCATTGGGCCCCTTCTCACCTACCTCCTCTTCTATTTTCGAGTACCGTACATTTACTCACACAAATATGCCTTCACCTCCAGTCCTCATCCTGTTGTCAGGTACTGTACGTGGGGAAAAGAAACTTCAACTATAGCGCAGGTTGTAGCAGGCTGTGACAGACGTGAAGCAAGTTTACAGACATTAGTTTGATGTATTTTCTAGAAAAATAACCACATTTAAAGGAATAGTTCCGTGTTTTTAGAAAATATGCATATACTCACCTTCTTGTCAGGACTTTGATCTGAAGATTGATACCACTCTCCACCTCTCTTAGTATTTATGAAATCAGAATCTGAAACTGTATTATCTCATGTCAGTGTACCATCTACAATGACATGATATAATATAACTGTTGTTGAAAAAAAATCTATATTTGATGTTGCTATCTATGAAAGGATGGTTTAGAAAGTCTCTTTTATTCATGTTGATCTGATTATTGATCCGTATCTCTCCCTTGTAATTATATTGTAGTACCCCAAGCACATTTACAAACCTTACAAAGAGGAGTTTTGACTATTGTCATCCATTTCTTTTTGTTTTTTTAATCTTTTACACCATCATAACTCCTCAGTTATTTATACAATTATTCTTGCTATTGTTATTTTGCATCAACCGTAGTTGTGTATGTTTATATTATTCAGATGTGTTGTATTATTTACAGTATGTTGCACTTTTTTTTGCTGAATCCCAAACATTTTGTTGCTGCAGTGACCCAATTTAGCACTCAGGGATCATTTAAATTTAATCTTTTCCCATCTAAAATTTTAAATCTGCTGCAAAAACAGTTTGATGAAGTTGCATACTACAACAAGAATGCAAGCGCCTCAGTTAAATGTACGTACTTGTACTTCTGACCTCATCCTCACCTCTCTGTGTCTCAGACTAGCCTGTGCCTGTCACACCTTCCACTATGTGAAGAGGTTGATAGAGACTATCTTTGTGCATCGTTTCTCCCATGGGACCATGCCTCTCAGGACAATAGTCAGGGTGAGGACATGACTAACCTTGGAAAGGAGAGCCTCTGATAATGTGCTCACCTCTCTAACAATGTGCGGCCTCTTTTTCCCTGTCCCATGCCAGCTGTTGTGGTGCTGATTTTAGCCTCAGGATACAGAATGCTGCTTACAACAGTCTCACAGCACAGTGTCTTGATAAGGAGAGGAAGTTATTATAGGTCTTAAAGTTTGAGTTTTAATAGTTCAAAGATAGAAATTGAATTAAAGTAAATAAGTAATTTTAATTTCAATTGATCGGTTCATTGTATATCATGCAATTTTTTTTTTCGTTTCCATATATTCATACGTCTGTATTGTTTGTTTCCTCTCAGAATTGTGCCTATTACTGGGGTTTCTCAGCTTGGTTGGCCTACTATATCAACCACCCTCTTTATACACCTCCATGTAAGTCGGCCCACGTATACACACACACACACACACACACACACACACACACACACACGCACTGTTGTTTTTCTCTACTTTATGCAGCTTATCAACACCATCCTCCCTCTCTTCACAGCATATGGAGAACTACAAGTCAACTATGCATTAGTCATATTTGCGGTACGTATACTGGTATTTACTCAACATAAATTCAGTATCTGTGGTGCATGCATGACAGTAAGCGTGAAATGATTATTTCTACTCCAGATGTGCGAGCTGGGAAACTTCTCCATTCACTTGACTCTTAATAATCTCAAAGGAGAGGGTGAGTTGTTGAGCTTCATCCTGTTTACTTCCATAGCACTTAAAGGAGGAATACGCCTCGTTTGGAAGACAATGTCTAATCCATACATTTTGATTTTGTGTGATGAAATCATACACTAAAGCAATCTAAAATCATATGCTTGTTCCCATTAGATCATTTGCTCAGTACTCCATGCTAGGACTATTTTAAGGTTGTGTCCAGAAGGCAAGCCACAAATTGCGAAAACTTGCAAAAACTCTAGCAAGACTTGCTGCCCAACGACCTTTCCTAACCTTAACCATCTCGGGAGAGTTTTGCAAATTACCTTCTAGACACGACCCTATTTTAGTTGATCCACCATGGAAACATGGATGATATGGTTGCCTACAATATATTGTCTTCATTGAAAGAACTACTACTGAAAATAATATTTAAATGTTATCCAAACTTTATAAAAAAAATGTTTTCTCTATCTCAGGATTCAAGGTCAGACGGTTTCCTGCGCCAACAAAGAACCCCTTCACGTGGCTATTTTTCTTTGTATCCTGTCCAAATTACACATATGAGGTAATGGACATTCTAGTAATTCATCATGGTAATAAATATCACCCATGTTTGTGTATTTACCTCTCTACCTGCAATTTGACACATACTGCAGGTTGGAGCTTGGGTGAGCTTCTCCATCATGACCCAGTGTCTGCCAGGTATGAACAGCACATCACGTTTAGATTACATAAATCCACCAAAATGTGTATATTCTTCTCATGCTTGTATGTTTTGTATTCCAGTGGCATTGTACGCATTACTGGGTTTCATCCAGATGACCATCTGGGCCAAAGGGAAGCACAGAGCCTACAGCAGGGAGTTCAAGGACTATCCCAGCCTCCGGATGGCCATTATCCCCCTGATTCTCTGAGTAGAGATCAGAACATGAACTATTGCAGCATATAAGGCGTGTTTATTCACTCCCAACAAGTGTTTTTCACTAAAACAAAGACGTTTGCTGCTGCTGAGGCCAGCACTATGCAATTATTTTTATATCTATGAACTGAAAGGAGTGGGATTAACATTATGGCAATATACTGGAGCAGTTAAAAGCAGTCTGTTCACTTTCAACAATGGGTTTTATTTTCTTGCTGGGAGTTTGATTTGGCATTGTGCAGCCATATTCTCTATGCTGTATA